>PVIU01022972.1:0-28347 GCA_004026605.1 Ondatra zibethicus | reverse complement strand
TACCCTGCCTTGTCCCCCGGTTTACTTATGTTTTTGTCTCTAAATTCCTCTTGACTCTGTTGCATTGTGTTTTATACAATAACATGCCTTTTGGTAGGGCCCACCAAAAGGCATCCACTTCATCCAATTCCTGTTCACTCTCTCTCTGTGTGATCATACATGTAACTTAAATGCACCTATGCTTAATGTTATAATTGTTACACAACACCCAGCACACCTTCTCCTGCTGGCTTGTATAAAACTTCACTGGCTCTTAGTTTAGCGCTGTTCTTTTGGGATTCCTCATGCTCTTGTCAAAGACCTTTCTGCTCCTCTGGAATCGGGCTTCTTTAATGGCATCTAATGAGCAACTTATATCCAAAGCTGCAAATCCCAGATAAAGCATGTCCACCAGCTTGTCCTTGAGGGGTATATTCGTTCTTCTGAGGTTTCTGACACAACAAAGATGCATACCTCACTCCAGAAATATTATTTTCTCCAGTCTTTGGCTGTGTCCCATTTTTCAGGCTAACATTTCAGGGCCCTACTAGGCTGAGCCAGGGTTCACTATGCACTTAGAGAAGACAATCCATGGCCTCAGAATGGCTGTATCCACCAGAAAGCGGTGAAGTACTCACTAGGAACGACGGCGTGTTCCATTCACACATAACTCAACTTTTTTTTTTTAAAGAACATTTTTTTAAGATTTATTTATTTATTTATGCTGTATCCTGCCTGTAGGCCAGAAGAGGGCACCAGATCTCATTATAGGTGGTTGTGAGCCACCACACAGTTGCTGGGAATTGAACTCAAGACCTCTGGAAGAGCAGTCAGTGCTCTTAACCGCTGAGCCATCTCTCCAGCCCCCATAACTCAACTTCTTTAGCTTTCCTCGCATTTTTCCTCAGCTATTTTTCTTGCTCTTGTACTAAGGCCCCAGAGACTTTTACACATGACAGAGATCATAATGGCTACCACACCAGCACCTCCAGACTGCCAGTAAAAACAGGTATTGAAGATAAATTACATGTTTATTTGTAGATCTACACCCCATTATCAACACCTCTACATCAAGGTTGTTGCACAGACCCCAGACTCTCCAGAATACCCGCTTCTCACGGTCTCTCCTCATTACAACAAGTTGCCCATCAGTCTGTCTGAATAAAATCACGCAGTGATGTAGACATTATGACATATGACTGTGGTAAGAGTACCTGGGAGGCTGAAGCAGGAAGACTCCTGAAAGCTAGAGGCCAGCTTAGGCTACACAGCAGAATGAGGACAGCCAAGCCTGTGGCCTAAATAACAAAGTCCTGTCAAAAGAAAAAAAAAAGAAAAGAAAAAAGGAAGGAAAGAAGAAACACTTAAAAAAAAAAAAAAACCCTAAATCGTGTCACCAGCTGGCATACTCTTCACTGACTTGTCCAGAAGGCTAAGCAGTGACCATATGTTCTCGGAGTCCTGCCTCTTATTAGTGAAGAAATTCTCCTAGCACAGCACCTGACTTCAGAGGGTCGTTCTTAGTGTCCAGGACCCTTTACCTGCTGCTTCCCTACTGCTCCAGGAGTCCCTGAGGATCCCGGTCTCCCTGAGCAACCTCCCTCCATTCCTATGCATTCTGCCTTCTGAGAGGAGTAAGGCACATACACCATTCTCTGGGTTCTGCTTTTCATTTCAAAAACGAAAACCAAGAGCCTAGCTGGGTATGGTGGCATACACTTATAACCCAACACTTGAGAGAATGAGGCATGGCTCACCACAGATTTGGGGCCACCCTGAGCTATAGAATGAAACTGTATTGAGAGGAGGGAGAGAGGAGTGGGTGGTGGGCACAATGATGTACTGGAAAGGTGAAAGCAGGAAAACTAGTTCAAAGCCAGCCTGGGTTGCATGAGACCCTGTCTTCAAATTAAAAATACAGTCAGGTGTGACAGTATACACTAATTCAGGCAGTGAATAGACCTTGAAGTAGGATTGCAAAAACTCTGAGGTCAGTGGGAAAGGAGGGGCGGTGGTGGGAGTAAGCTCCAGTATTGTTAAAGTAATATCTTCAACTAAAATCTTCATTAAAATCTGAGAGCTCAGTTGAGTGGTAGTGGCCCAAGCCTTTAATTCCAGCACTCAGGAGGCTGAAGCAGGAGGATATCTGTGAGTTCAAGGCCAGCCTGATCCACAAAGCAAGTTCCAGGACAGCTGGGACTGTTATACAGAGAAATCCTGTCTCAAAAAAACAAAACAAAACAAACAAACAAAAGAGCCAGAGAGCTCTTAGACCAACAGTGATAAGACACATAAAACAAGTCTTGCCAGAAATAGTCACATAGGCCTGCACATCACAGAACTGAGTCAGGGACAGGGAGGGAACACTAGAAAGGCACGACTTCCAGACCAGCCTGCTCTACATACTGAATTCTAGGCTAGTCAGGGCTACATAGCAGTATCCTAGTTTAAAAAAAAAAATGGAACTAGAGAAATGGCTTAGTGATTAAAAGTACTTGCTGTTCTTGCAGAAGACCTTGGTTCAGTTCTCAGAACCCATGTCATGTCTGACAACACAATTATAGGTAACTCCAGTTCCAGGGGAATCTATTGCCCTCTTCTGGCCTCTAAGGGTAACTGCATGCACATGCTACATATGTAAGCACTCAGTCACACACACATACAAGTAAAATAATCTTCCAAAGCAGATGCATTAGGGCTATGATTTCAAATTCTGGTTTATCATTTTGTTTGACTGAGTTTGTTTGTTTGCTTGTTTGTTTGTTTTGAGATAAGATGTTACTTTGTACCCAAAGTTGGCCCAGAATTTACCATGTAGCACAGCTGTCCTTGAATTTGTGGCAAGCCCTCTGTCTCAGCCTGCAAGGTGCTGAGATTACAGGTATGAGCAACCTTACCTAGGTTCAGTTAGGAATCTTTTAAAAAAATAAATGATCAGTCCCCCTCCCACAAATTCTGATTCAGTGTGATATAACCAGAGTTAATAATAAAAACCCTTTTTTATTTTTAAAAAGTTCCTGCCAGGTGTTGATGGTGCACTGGAAAGACATAGGTAGCAGATCTCTAGGAGTTCCATGCCAGCTTGGTCTCTAGAACAGTTGTGGGTAACAGAAAAGCCCTGTCTGGGGAAAAAAAAAAGAAGTTCCTAGGGGGTTGAGCATGGTGGCAATTGCTCTAATCCTAGCACTCAGGAGAGACAGGAAGGTCTATGTGAGTTCCAGGATAGCCAGGGATATTCAGTAAGACTGCCTCAAAAACAAAAAATGAACAAAACAAAAACTCCTAGGTAAAAGCCAGGTGTAGTAGCAAATGTCCATAATGCCACCACTCAGGAGATAAAAGCCAGGCATAGTAGAAAAAACACAGTTCACCAAGAACATGTATTCTACATTAAGCAGCCTTTTAAAATGGCTGCTGTGTCCAGCAAGATGGTTATGGAAATAACAACTGTACACTAGGGACCCACGTACCTCGTATTTTCTGTAGTTTACCAGCAAAGCCAAGAGGACAACAGCATCATACCCATGCTCTCTACGACTTGGGGGATGGGACAGTATCTGTAACAAGAGGCACAGTACATAACGCCTAAGTGCTAAATCCTGGTTCCATGGAAGGGAGACTGAAAATTTGAAGAGTATCTATGAGAGAAGGCCATCAGAAAGTTGACCTACCTGTAGAATTGCTTCAAATATACTGTTGATCATTACATATTCCAGGATAGTGTTCTGACTGATGTTGTCTGTAACCTGAATGCAATAGAAACACTTTTGAAGGTCTGTACCAAGGCACCTGACATCTCATGTGTATCTACTACCCTAGCATCTAAGTGACAGAAATGTCAAAGCAAAGAGCAAACAAAAATATCCCAAGATTCAGAATTCCCAGAACCATTTTCAAGTGAGACCCAATGAAAATGAAAAGTCAGACAATCCAAAAGATGGTAGTTCTCCTGGAATATCCCCCAGGGATCAACCGGGGAGATGGCTCAGCAGGTCAAGGCCTTTGCTACCAAGCCTGATGACTTCCTGAGCTCCACCCTGGAACCCATATGGTGGAAGGAGAGACCCAACTCCGGAAATCTGTCTTCTGACCAACATGACTTTATGTATGGGGAAGGGACACACACGGACTAAAAATTAGTTTTAAAATGTTCAAGTAAAATAAAAAATAAAGTGATAAGATAATATCATACAGCCTGCAGGTTAAAAATGCCAGAGCTTCTCAAAGGTTAATTCCCAAACAGCATAATTCCATACAACTAACTTCCCTCTATATGTTCAGACAAAAGGAAATGGTATAATATCCCAGTAAAGAATTTCTCTTTTTCCTTTGGGAGGAAGTACTCAACTAGGTTTGACCCTGCTGTAATTAATATCCTTGACAAACATATAGGGGGTTACTTACAGTCACTAAGCAAAGAAGAAGTTTCAGGCATAAACTCTTGAGACTTTCAGAACCTTCTGAACAAAGTAATGAATCCAAACTCTCCATCAAGTTCTGGGAAAGAGAACCATAAACATTAAAGCACGTCAAGTAACACTTAGACCCTGTGCTGTTATGTTCTGCAGGATAAAGTGAATAACTGTGAATCAATTGTAACATTTCCCTAGTCCAGTCCATGCAAGATCAAAGAAAAAGACTTGAAAGTCTAGCTACTCCGTCACAATGCTTTAGAACAACCACAGAAAACAATGGGGCATTTACTCCTGTACTACATGAATGTTGGAAGCTTTACACACAGATAAACCTTAAGATCAAAAGAATGAAGCATTTTGAAAAGGGAAAGCTAATGGTTTAATAACTGCACATGAATTTCAGTATTTGTCAAAGAAAGTGCATCATGTAGGCATACTGGACCAGTGAGAAACAAAACATCAAACTCACTACTGGGAATCAATGGCCATCTGAGCAATCCAACAAAGCTAGCTGAGTTCATCAGGATCAACTTCAATTGACAATGTAACCTGAATTTGTTGCCTGCACTAAAAAAATAGCTTTTAGACATAAACTAAGAAAAGGTAAAACCTTCCAACTATGACAGGGGAAAGAAGAAAAAAATATTCTACATGAAGTGAAGAAGAAAAAAAATTCAAAACTAGGGGGCTGGAGAGATGGTTCAGAGGTTAAGAGTACTGGTTGCTCTACCAGAGGTCCTGAGTTCAATTCCCAGCAACTACTTGGTGGCTCACAGCCTCCTACAGTGAGATCTGGTGCCCTCTTCTGGCCTGCAGGCATACATGGAGGCAGAAAGTTGTACACACAATAAATAAATAAATAAATAAATAAATCTTTTTTAAAAAATTCAAGGGGCTGGAGAGATGGCTCAGCGGTTAAGAGCACTGACTGCCCTCCCAGAGGAACCGGGTTTAATTGCCAGCACCCACATGGCAGCTCACAACTGTCTAAAAATCCAGACCCAGGGGATCTGACACCTTCACACCAATGCACATAAAATAAAGTTAAATCAACCATAAGAAATATTAAGGCAGGCAGTGGTGGCACATGCCTTTAATCCCAGCCCTCGGGAGGCAGAGGCAGGTGGATCTCTGTGAGTTCGAGGCCAGCCTGGTCTGCAAGAGCTAGTTCCAGGACAGGCTCCAAAGCTACAGAGAAACCCTGTCTCAAAATAAAATAAAATAAAATAAAATTCAAAGCTAGAGAAAAGGCTCATTGGTTAAGAGTACTTGTTGTTCATACAGAAAACCTGGATTTTTTAGCTCCCAGCACCCATAATGTAGTTCAAAGTCAGCTATAACTCCAGCTCCAAGGATGCAAGCCTTCTTCTCTGAGAGCACCAGGTAGGTACATGGTACGAGTACATGCATGAAGGGGAAAAAACAAATAAAAAACCTCACACATGCCAGGCAGTGGTGGTACATGCTTTTACTCCTTTAATCCCAGCACTCAGGAGGCAGAGGCAGGAGAAACTCTGTGAGTTCAAGGCCAGCCTGGTCTATAAGAGCTAGTTCCAGAACAGGTTCCAAAGCTACACAGAGAAACCCGTCTCAAAAAACAAAAAATAAATAAATAAATAAAAATAAACAAAACAAAAAACCTCACACACATAAAACAAATAAATCTCATAAAAAAAACCCAGCAGAATTAAGGATTAGGCATGTTGGAATTTCAAAATGAAAATTCAAAATAAAATGTTTCGGTTGGATGTGGTGACGTATGCCTTTAATTCCAGCACTGGGAGGCAGGGGTAGGAGGATCTCTGTAAGTTTGAGGCTAGCCTAAAACACATATCGAGTCAGTGAGTTCTAGAACAGCCAGGACTACAAAACAAAAAAGACCCTGTCTCAAAAATGAAACAAGGTGTTTCAGTTAAATTAAACATGTGAGCATCTACCTTATACTTTCTCTCTCTTTTTTTTTTTTTTGGTTTTTCGAGACAGGGTTTCTCTGTGCCTTTGGAGCCTGTCCTGGAACTAGCTCTTGTAGACCAGGCTGGCCTCGAACTCACAGAGATCCTCCTGCATCTGCCTCCCGAGTGCTGGGATTAAAGGCATGTGCCACCACTGCCCGGCTTTTTAAAGATTTATTTATTTATTATGTATACAGTGCAGGCCAGAAGAGGGCACCAGATCTCATAACAGATGACTGTGAGCCACCATGTGGTTGCTGGGAATTGAACTCAGGACCTTTAGGAAGAGCAGACAAAGCTCTTAACCACTGAGCCATCTCTCCAGCCCACCTTATACTTTCAAAGTAAGACCTTGAAACTTTCACGATTTTAGTTTAAAGAGAAAGACAAAAGAAAGTAATTTCAAGTCTTCTGGCTTCCAACATATGCTGGGTAAATACACACAAAAATAAAAAGTTATAAAGCTTTTGATAATAAATTAATAACAAGACTCCTAACATCTACTCCTGACCTCAACACACACACACAATAGAAAAATATAGCTGAGCACAGTGGTACATGCCTATAATCCCAGCACTAGGAAAGTAAAGACATGAAGACCCTGGGGTCTGTGGACCAGCCTGTCTAGAGCTCCAAGGCTCAGTGAAAAACCTTGTCTCAGAAAAATAAGGTGGAACTAGATAGAAGACATGCAGTGCTGGAGAGGCCTGAGATCTTGGCTTACTTTACAGAGGAAGATCTCAAAGAAGTGCCCTTCTTTCTCCACCAAAATTCAAAGAAGACATTTCACTGCTGAGGAAGTACCAGAAAGCATGTTTCTTTGGTCTCCTGTCTACTAGAAAATTACCCTGCCAGCTGTTACAAAACAAAACCTTTGATCCAAATGAGCCAAGCCTAACCATAGGAGCGCAAGCCAACAATGTAACTATAGCTGTAAAACGTTTTCATGTGTTCAGCAAGCCAGGGGTCTAGGATTGTGTCTGAAAGAAACTGAGGTATTACAGAAAAAGAAGCCCAGAAGAACATACAAGGACGATTAAATGAGTGCTGAAGAGTCCAGGATAGAGGGGAGAGAGAAATGGGCAGGGCAGCAAAGGTGAAATAGATGGGCGGGGATGAAGCAACAGAGACGGCCAAAGAATGATCTAGCTCGCTACAGACAGTGCCACCTCTGGGCTGTTGGTCTTGGATGCTATAAGAAAGCAGCTGAGGAAGCCATGAGCAGTGCTCCTTCAACACCTCTGCTGCAGTCCCTGCTTCCAGGCTCCTGCCCTGACTGCCCTGACTGATGGGCTGTGAGCTGTAAGATGAAATAAACCCTTTCCCCGCCAAAATGCTTTTGGTCATGAAGACAGTCTCCAGGGACAAACACCACTGTGCACACTGTGGTTCTCTGCCTTGCCAGTACTGTGTTGTAGTCAAAGGAACATTAGGTCCTGTTAGAGCCTGACAGATGTTTTCCTCCATTCGGACCTTCTTTCTAGCTGTTTTTCAAAGGACATGGGGATGGAGAGATGGTTCAGCAGTTAATAGCACTGGCTGCTATTGCACAGGACCCAGGATGGATTCCAGGCACAATCATCCATAATTCCTGATCTAGGGGATCTGATGCCCTCCTATGACTTCAAGGGTATCAAGCATACACACAAGCAGGCAAAACACTCACACATCACATAACATGAATAATCTAATTTTTAAAAAAGTTCAAAGGGGGGCTGGAGAGATGGCTCAGAGGTTAAGAACACTGATTGTTCTTCGAGAGGTCCTGAGTTCAATTCCCAGCAACCACATGGTGGCTCACAACCATCTGCAAAGAAGTCTGGTGCCCTCTTCTGGCCTGCAGGCATACATGCAGACACAACACTGTAAACAAAATAAATAAATAAATCTTTAAAAAAAAAAAAGTTCAAAGGGCAGCAAGTGGATAAAGGCACTTGCCTAACAATTTAAATTCAGTCCCCAAGACCCACAGGGTGGAAGGAGAGAATCAACTCCTGATAATTGTTCTCTGACCTCCACACACCCACTATTCCACACACATACCAGCGTGCAAATAAATATATAAGCATAATTTTTTAAATTTAATTCAAGTTAAGCATAATGGTATGTGCCAATAATCCCACCCTACTCAAAAGGCTAAAGCAGGAAGAATTACTTGAACCGATAGGTTCAAGACCAGCCTAGGCAAGATAACTAGTTTTCTTATCCCCAAAAAAGAAACTAATGTGGGCACAGCAGTACACAACTATAATCCTAATAGCAGGGAGATGGAAAGCAAAAAAACCAAGAATTTGAGTAATATTCTTAAGAGCAAAAAAGGGCACAAGGTGTGAAACACGGGGGTGATAAAGGATAACAATGAACTGCTAACACCAAGAGAAGCTCCAAGGGCACCATCGGGCTCAGTCTAAGTGAACAAATGTATGTGAACATGAGCAGCGATCAAGAGCTCCAGTGCAGAATACATGCTTGTATTATACTTGGAGATGTTCTGTTTTTGTTTTTCAAGACAGGGTTTCTCTGTGGCTTTGGAACCTGTCCTGGAACTAGCTCTTGTAGACCAGGCTGGCTTCGAACTCACAGAGATCCACCTGCCTCTGCCTCCCAAGTGCTGGGATTAAAGGCGTGAGCCACCACCGCCCAGCTTTATACTTGGAGAGATGTAAGAAACTCAAGACTACCACAGAAACTGATGAAGACATATGAAGAAATACATAGATCACAAAACAGAATACTCTATTTTGTGTGTGTGTGTGTGTGTGTGTGTGTGTGTGTGTGTGTCTGACTCCGTGGAACAGAATACTCTAATGTTCTTTCCCAGAGAGATTGTGTCGTTTCAATTCCATTGACAGTTGGCTGAAACAAAGAATTTATCCTGTGTAGAAATTGGGAACTTCGTATAATTAATTGCCTCTTCCCAGGTACAAAACATACAAAGAAAGACATCTGCAAACAATTTGCTTCATTGTTGTTGTTTGGTTAGCTTTTTTTGGTTTGTTTTGGTTTTGGTTTCTTGAGACTGGGTTTCTCTGGGTAGTCCTGGCTGTCCTAGAATTCACTCTGTAGACCAGGCTGGTCTTGATCTCACAAATATCTGCTAGCCTCTGCCTCCCAAGTGCTGGGCTTAAAGGAGTGCACCACCACAATCCGGAGATTCTGCACACATTTTCGTAAGTAACAAATGACATGAGGAAAGCCAGCAAGATGGCTCAGCACGTAAAGATGTTTACCATATAAGCCCTAATTCTAACTCTGACCTACACACGAGCACCTTGGCATGTAGTCACTCAAACACATTATATATACACGCACACATTCTTCTCCAGTGGTCAGAGGATTGCCCCTCTTAAATGAATGCATCTGTAATCACACTGTCTTAGGCTCAGGGGCACTATGCCTTCTCCTCGGCCTCCAGTGCCATCACCACAGCTCTCTCTCAGGACTCAGTTTCCTCAGACATTGAGAAACCACGGTTGCCAGCCCAGGCTACTATACCCAGCAAAACTGTCAATCACCATAGAAGGACAAAACAAGATATTCCATGACAAATCTAGATTTCACCAATATCTAGCCACAAACCCAGCCCTACACAAAATACTAGAAGGAAAACGCCAACCCAAGGAAGATGGCTACACCAACAAAAACACAGGCAATTGATCATCTCATTACAGCAAATCCCAAAGAAAAAAACGCACAAAATAACATCACCAACGATGAAACCCAAATTAACAGGAGATAGCAACCACTGGTCATTAATATTCCTTAATGTAAATGGGCTCAACTCACTCATAAAAAGGCACAGGCTAACAGATTGGATACGAAAACAGAATCCATCCCTCTTCTGCATACAAGAAATGCATCTCAACCTCAAAGACAGACATCGTCCCAAAGTAAAAGGTTGGGAAAAAATATACCAATCAAATGGACTTAAGAAACAGGCGGGTGTAGCTATCCTAATATCTAACAAAATAGACTTCAAGCTAAAATCAGTCAAAAGAGACAAAGAAGGACATTTCATATTAGTCATAGGGAAAATCCATCAAGAGGAAATTTCAATACTGAACATCTATGCTCTAAATACAAGGGCACCTTTATATGTCAAAGAAACACTTCTAAAGCTTAAATCATATATTAAACCCCACACACTAATAGTGAGAGACCTCAACCCTCCCCTCTTACCACTGGACAGGTCAATCAGACAAAAACTGAACAGAGAAATAAGAGAACTAACAGATGTTATGACTCAAATGGACTTAACAGACATCTATAGAATATTTCATCCAAACAGAAAAGAATATACCTTCTTCTCAGCACCTCATGGAACCTTCTCAAAAATTGACCACATACGTGGTAATAAAACAAACCTCAACAAATACAAAAAAGCTGGAATAACTCAATGTACCTTATCAGATCACCATGCTTTAAAACTAGAAGTCAACAGCAATACCAATTCCAGAAAACCCACAAACACATGGAAATTAAACATCTGAATCATCAATAGATCAAGGAAGAAATAAAAGGGGAAATTAAAGAGTTCCCAAAATTCAATGAAAATGATCACACAACATACCCAAATTTATGAGACACAATGAACGCAGTGTTAAAAGGCAAGTTCATAGCACTAAATGCCTACATAAAGAAGCTGGAAAAATCCCACACTAGTGAATTAACAGAACATTTGAAAACTTTAGAACAAAAAGAAGCAAACTCACCTAAGAGAACTAGACGGCAGGAAAAAAAAATCAAACTGAGAGCTGAAATCAACAAAATAGAAACAAAGAAAACAATACAAAGAATTAATGAGACAAAGAGTTGGTTCTTTGAGAAAATCAACAAAATAGACAAACCTTTATCCAAACTAACCAAAAGGAAGAGAGAGAATATCCAAATTAACAAAATCAGAAATGAAAAGGGGGACATAGCAACAGACACGGAGGAAATACAGAGGCTCATCAGGTCATATTTTGAAAACCTGTACTCCACAAAACTGGAAAACTTAAAGGAAATGGACAACTTTCTGGATAAATATCACTTAACAAAATTAAATCAAGACCAGATAAGCAAACTAAACAGACCTATAACTGCTGAAGAAATAGAAACAGTCATCAAAAGTCTTCCAACCAAAAAATGCCCCGGACCAGATGGTTTCAGCTCAGAATTCTACAAGACTTTCAAAGAGGAACTAATACCAATACTCCTCAAAATATTCCACACAATAGAAACAGAGGGAACATTGCCAAACTCTTTATGAGGCTACAATTACCCTGATACCCAAACCACAGAAAGACA
Organism: Ondatra zibethicus; assembly: GCA_004026605.1. Lineage (NCBI taxonomy): Eukaryota > Metazoa > Chordata > Mammalia > Rodentia > Cricetidae > Ondatra > Ondatra zibethicus. The sequence goes on along the minus strand of PVIU01022972.1, from coordinate 16,712 downwards.
ATACTAAGAAAGAGAATTACAGACCAATCTCACTCATGAACATTGATGCAAAAATACTAAATAAAATACTAGCAAACAGAATCCAAGAACATATCAGGACCATCAACCAACATGACCAAGTCGGCTTCATCCCACAGATGCAGGGATGGTTCAACATATAAACATCTGTCAACGTAATCCACCATATAAACAAGCTGAAAAATAAAAACCACATGATCATCTCATTAGATGCCAAAAAAGCATTTGACAAAATACAACATCCCTTCATGATAAAAGTCTTGGAGAGAGCAGGTATACAAGGAACATACCTAACCATAATTAAGGCAAATGTACAGCAAGCCAACAGCCAACATCAAACTAAATGGAGAGAAACTCCCAGCGATTCCACTGAAATCAGGAACAAGACAAGGTTGTCCACTCTCTCCAAACCTATTCAATACAGTTCTTGAGGTCCTAGCTAGAGCAATAAGACACCAAAGGGAGATCAAGGGGATACCAATTGGAAAAGAAGAAGTCAAACTTTCACTGTTTGCTGATGATATGATAGTTTACATAAGTGATCCCAAAAATTCCACCAAGGGACTTCTAAAACTCATAAACACTTTCAGTAATGTAGCAGGATACAAGATTAAATAAAAAAAAAAATCAGTATCCCTCCTGTACACAGATGATAAAAGGGCTGGGGAAGAACTCAGAGAATCAACACCCTTCACAATAGCCACAAATGGCATAAATTATCTCGTGGTAACTATAACCAAACAAGTGGAAGACTTGTCTGACAAGAACTTTAAATCTTTGAAGAAAGAAATTGAAGAAGACACTAGAAAGTGGAAAAACCTCTCATGCTCTTGGGTAGGTAGAATTAACATAGTAAAAATGGCAATCCTACCGAAAGCAATCTACAGATTCAACGCAATGCCCATCAAAATCCTAGCAAAATTCTTCAAAGACCTCAAAAGAACAATACTCAGCTTCATTTGGAAAAGCAAAAAACCCAGGATAGCCAAAACAATCCTGGGCAACAAAAGAACTTCTGCAGGCATCACAATCCCTGACTTCAAACTCTACTACAGAGATACAGTACTGAAAACAGTCTGGTACTGGCATAAGAACAGACAGAAGGACCAATGGAACCGAAGAGAAGACCCGGATATCAATCCACACATCTTCGAACACCTAATATTTGATAAAGAAGCAAAAAATATCAAATGGAAAAAAGAAAGCATATTCAACAAGTGGTGTTAGCATAACTGATATCAACATGTAGAAAAATGAAAATAGACCCATATCTATCACCATGCACAAAACTCAAGTCCAAATGGATCAAAGACCTCAACATAAAGCCAGCCACACTGAACCTTATAGAAGTACACTTGAACGCATTGCCACAGGGAACCACTTCCTAAATAGAACCCCAGCAGCACAGACACTGAGAGAAACAATTAATAAATGGGACCTCCTGAAACTGAAAAGCTTCTGTTAAGCAAAGGACACGGTCAACAAGACAAAACGACAGCCTACAGAATGGGAAAAGATCTTCACTAACCCCACAGCAGACAGAGGTCTGACCTCCAAAATATACAAAGAACTCAAGAAATTGGACACCAAAAGATCACATAATCCAATAAAAAAATGGAGTACAGACCTAAACAGAGAACTCTCAACAGAGGAATCCAAAACGGCTGAAAGACACTTAAGGAAATGTTCAACATCCTTAGTCATCAGAGAAATGCAAATCAAAGCAACTCTGAGATTCCATTTTACACCTATAAGAATGTACAAGATCAAAAACACTGATGACAACTAATGCTGGAGAGGTTGTGGGGAAAAGGGAACACTTCTGCTTTGCTGGTGGGAATGCAAGCTGGTATAACCAACCCCTTTGGCTGTCAGTGTGGCGATTTCTCAGAAAATTAGGAAACAACCTTCCTCAAGACCCTGTAATACCACTTTTGGGTATATATTGAAGGGATGCTCACTCGTGCCACAAGGACATGTGCTCAACTTTGTTCATAGCAGCTTTGTTTGTCATAGCCAGAAACTGGAAACAACCTAAATTCTCCTCGATTGAAGAATGGATAAGAAAAAAATGTGGTCCATTTACACAATGGAGTACTACACAGCAGAAAAAAATAATGACAGCTTGAATTTTGAAGTAAGATGGATGGAACTAGAAAGCATTATTTTGAGTGAGGTAACCCAGACACAGAAAGACAATTATCACATGTACTCACCATAGGTGGTTTTTAAACATAAAGCAAAGAAAGCCAGTCTACAATCCACAATCCCAGAGATCTTAGACAACAATACGGACACTAAGAGAGACTTATATAGATCTAATCTACATGGGAAGTAGAAAGTATAAAAAGACAAGATCTCCTGAGTAAATTGGGAGCATGGGGACCTTGGAAGAGGGTTGAAGTGGGGAGGGGAGAGGCAGGGAGGTGACCAGAGAAAAATGTAGAGCTCAAATAATATCATGGAAAAAAATAAAAATAAAGAAAAACGAAAAAAAAAGAAAACAAACAAAGCAACAAAAAAAACAAAACCCTGACTCCAAATCTTCTAGTATGTCTGTCTACAGGAAGCATCACCAACGGCAGTCAAGAACAAATAAGCTATTCAGGGGCTGGAGAGATGGCTCTTCTAGAGGTCCTGGGTTCAAGTCCCAGCAACAGGATGGGAATTCACAACTGTAACTCCAATTCCAGGAGATTCGACACCCTCACTTAGATACACATGTAGGCAAAACACCAATGCACATAAAATAAAAATAAATCATAAAAAAATTCTTAAAAAAAAAAAAGAACTATTCAGAGCCACATACACATTTTTGCCTCACCTTCATGCACAGTTCCGCTTTGTCAAAGCCCATCAGCATGTTGATAATGTCAAATCCAGATGTAGATTTATTCTTCTGGTGGACTCCTCGAATTAGTGCACACAAGGTCTGCAGAGATGGGAAAAATAATCCTTCTAGAGAGAAAGTTTCGACACTACGAGTACACTAAATCTGCAGCTTCCTCCTGCAACTTCAGAACTAAGTCTTGACAAGGCTGGTTGACCTTCAATTTCTGCTGCTCTGAGTTTGAAAACAGCTTCAATGTTAACATGAAAAATCCAGAAACTGAGAAACAACAGCACACCTGCAATCCCAGCACTGGGGAGAAGGAGGCAGAAGAATCAGAAGTTCAAGATCAGAGCCATTATTTGCTGCCAGGTCTGACAAAGGAACCAACCCCTTGACTCCACAGGAGCCCAAGACATGAGCACACGCGCGCACGCACACACGCACACGCACGCACGCACGCACGCACGCACACACACACACACACACACACACACACACACACACACACACACACACACGAGGACTGCTGGGCTCGCTGGCCTCCAGCCTGGCCAGACATGGTGAGCTCTAGGTTCAGTGACCCTGTCTCCAGGGAATAAGAAAGACAGTAATAAAGGAAGACATGCCACTTCCTCCTCTGGAGAAAAAGAAAAGTAAAGAGCTAGAGAGATGGCTCAGGGCTTGCCCTGCAAGCATGGGGACCCAAGTCTGATCCCTGGAACTGCTGGGGAATATTGTTTTAAAGTGTGTGACTTTTATTAATGCTGCATTTGTTTAACTCTGTGAAGCTGTGATTCTTTGCCTGTCTTGTAGCACAATTAATAAAAATTTAGAGACAGAACCTGGTGTTCAACCTGAAGGTCAGAAAAGCAAAACAGCCAGTCACTGGCTCTTACCTCTACCTCAGTCTGAAATGGTGATCCTGCCTCCAGGAATCTCAGAATGAGACTGTGTGGGAGAGCTGTTTCCTCCCATTTTATATTCCTCTCTAGTTCTGGGATTAAAGGCGTGCACCACTACCACCTGGTTTCTATGACAAACTAGTGTGGCTACCAGGATTAAAGGTGTGTGTCACCACCTCCTGGTCTGGCAGGCAGGAAGGATAAACAGGAGAAATGAAGAAGAGGAGGAGCAACGAGAGAACAAGAAAGGGAGGACACTAGTGGCTAGTCACCCAGTCACCTGGCCAGTCAGAGTAAGGGTGAAAGTAAGATACACAGAAGTGAAAAAAGGAAAAAGCCCAGAGGCAAAAGATACATGGGAAAATTTAAAGTTAAGAAAAGCTGGCAAGAAACAAGCCAAGCTAAGGCCAAGCATTCCTAAGAATAAGCCTCCGTGTGTGGTTTATTTGAAAGTTGGGTGGTGGGCTCCCCAAAAAGCCAAGAGTAAAACACCAACAACATAGAGCCACATAGAGGCGGAAGCAAACAAGCAACTTCACACAGCTGTTCTTTAGTCTCTATGAGCACTGTGTCATGTACACTCCCCTCCCCCCAACAAGCACTGTACACAGGAAATACATTTTTTTGTTTGTTTTATTTTACTTTTGTTTGTTTTGAAACAGGATCTCACCATATAGCTCTGAATGGCCTGGAACTCACTATAAAGATCAGGCAGACCTCCAACTCACAGAAATCCACCTGCCTCTATCTCAAAAGTACTGGGATTGAAAGTGTACACCACCACATCTAGCCCCATAATAAAATCTTTAGAGATTTATTTTTTCAGTCTATGTGTATGGATGTTTTGCCTGCATGTATAACTATGAAACCACCATGTAAGGAAGCCAGAAAAAGGCATTGGCTCCTTTGGAACTGGAGTTACAGACAGCTGTCAGCTGCCAAGTGAACGCTAAGAACTAAACCTAGGTTCTCTGCAAAAACAAGTGTTATTAACTGTTAAGCCATCTCTAGAGTACCCCAGTAAGTATTTCTTTAAAATTAAAAAAAAAAAATAACAGCTGGGTGGTGGTGGTGGTGCATACCTTTAATCCCAGAATTCCAGAGGCAGAGTCAGATGGATTCTCTGTGAGTTTGAGTCCAGTCTGGTCTACAGAAAGAGTTCTAGAACAGACAAGATTACACAAGAAACCCTGTTTCAAAAAACCAAAGAATAATAATAGCAACAACAGCAAGGTACAAAGTAATTGGGAAAGAGACCCCGTTTCTATCTCTGGCCTCCACACACACAAACACATACATACACACATAAAACCAAACTAGCCAGGCAGTGGTACACATGCCTTTAATCCTAGCACTCAGGAGGAAGAGGCAGGAGAATCTCTGTGAGTTTGAGGCCAGGCTGGTCTATAGAGTGAGTTTCAGGACAGGCTCCAAAGCTACAGAAAAATCCTGCATCAAAAAACCAAACTAAAACAAAACAGAAAAACATTTAAATTAGACTGCAAAGATAGCTTAGTGGTTAAGAGTACTTGCTGCTCTTCCAGAGGACCCAAGTTTGATTCCCAGTACCTATGCTGGGTGACTCACGACCATTGGTAATTCTAGCACCAGATGATTCCATACCCTCTTTTGGTTTCCACAGATACCCACACAACACAAAGACACATGATTTAAAGTAACAGTAATAAATGTTTTAATTATTTTTAATTCATTTATGTTGTGTGATATTTTGATTACGTTCTGACAAAAAAGCTTGTTTGGAATCAGAGGGGGGCTAACCTAAATTAACCATAGAGGTTTGGAAGACTGTAGACAAGGAGGAGACAGGAAGGACTAAGGCAGGGTGGACAGAGGACCTCAGCTCTTTAAGGATGGAGAAACGGAAGAGGCAGGAGGGGACCAGTGGCTGCTTCCTGCTTCTCTGACCTTTCAGGTTCTTGCCCCAATATCTAACTCCCAATTTTTTATTGATATAGATTAATTAGATTAATGCTTCCCATTTTATGTGTATGGGTGTTTTACATGCACATGTGTCTATGCACCACAAGCATGCCACCTGTCCACAAAGGCGAGAAGAAGGCATTGACTGGATCCCCTAGGACTGTGAACAGACATATGAGTGCTAGGAATTGAATCCAGGTCCTCTGAAAGAGCAGCCAGAGTTCATATGTGTGCGTGTATAATTTATTTATTTTTACTTTATGTGCATTGGTGTTTTGCCTGCATGTGTATCTATGTGAGGGTGTCAGATCCCCTGGAACAGGAGTTACAGATAGTTGTGAGATGCTATGTGAATGCTGGGAATTGAACCCTGGTCCTCTGGGAGAGCAGCCAGTGCTCTTAACCACTGAGCCATCTCTCTAGCCCATAAAAATGTTTTTTGGGTTTGTTTGTTTTTTTTTTGGTTTTTGGTTTTTTGGTTTTTCAAGACAGGGTTTCTATGTAGTTTTGGAGCCTGTCCTGGAACTAGCTCTTGTAGACCAGGCTGGCCTCGAACTCACAGAGATCCGCCTGCCTCTGCTTCCCGAGTACTGGGATTAAAGGCATGCGCCACCACCGCCCGGCTAAATGTTTTTTTAAAAACTAAATAAAACAGGAAAATAGCTAAGCACAACAGATGTTTTATTTAAAAAATTAAAAATATAAAGGAACAAAAACCAAACCAAACCAAACCAACCCTGACAGCTAAAGGCAATTCTAGGTTCCATGAGCTTCAGTTCCATGCTCCCGTTAAACAAGACTTCCCAGTCTCCCAGCTTCTACCTGCAATGCATTGACAACTCGGATTGGATGCTCCTCTCCTAGAGCCTGGATGCAGTGTTGAAATAAACAGTTAATATTGTCCTTGATCTTCATTAGCTCTTCACCATCCAGAGACTCCAGCTTGCCTTCTAGATACTCTAAATTCACCTGCCAAAAGAACAATAAGGGCCTGAGCAGACTTTTAGTGCAGCACTGAGAATATGTAAGACAATGTTACTTACCCGAGAATGCCAACATGCCACCCAATCTCACCTTCATGAGGAAGAGCTCCTCCCAAAACCGAGGACTACACTTACTGGGGTCCTCCGTCTGAAATCAGAAAATAAGCATGTTCAACTTCACTGCCAACTCAAAAAGCATCAAAAATATTGTCAATTTTACCTGTCAAAATAAATATATTTTTTAATAAAATATATTTTAAATATTTTTAAATTTAAAATATATTTTAAAATATTTTTTGAAGATTTATTTATTATGTATACAGTATTCTGTCTGTATGTATGCCTGCAGACCAGAAGACGGCACCAGATCTCATTACAGATGGTTGTGAGCCACCATATGGTTGCTGGGAACTGAACTCAAGACCTTTGGAAGAGCAGACAGTGCTCTTAACCTCTGAGCCACCTCTCCAGGCCTACCTGTCATATTTAACTTTGAAATTGTTTCCTTTTTTTTCCCCCCAGGGGAGTTTTCAAGACAGGTTTCTCTGTAGTTTTGGAGCCTGTCTTGGAACTTGCTTTGTAGACCAGGCTGCTCTCCAACTCACAGAGATCTGCCTGTCTCTGCCTCCCGAGTACTGGAATTAAACGTGTGTTCCAAGACCTTGCCTTAAAGATTTCTTTTAAATGAGGATATTATCAGCACCAACAAAGATTTCTTGTCAGGATTAGAACTGATGTGTTTAGTGATACATCTGGAAAAGTGCCAAAGATATATTAGAAAATCAGTATATGTTCTTTGTAAGTAATATTCTAGTTTATACGTTTGAAGGCTAAAATCAATCTCCAATCCAAATCACAATAACTCTGTACTCACCCCATATAACTAGAGAATGAGTTGTCTAATTACTTATTCTGTCAACCAGAAACCTGAGATAGAATGTAACAATGCATCTTCTAAAAAAAAATCTAAAATTGAAATTGTAGAATTCAAGGTGCAAAAAGAATTTCATAAGACATCTATCATAAAAACTACTCTTTAAATTAGCTAAAAAAATAAATGAATGAAAATAAGATCATAAAAAATGAGTCATGGGGGCTAGAGAGATGGCTCTGAGAGTAAAAGCACTGGCTGTTCCTCCAGAGGACCAGAGTTCAATCCCAGCAATCACAGGGTGGCTCACAATCATCAATAATGAGATCTGGTGCCCTTTTCTGGTGTGCAGGCATACATGCTGGCAGAACACTGTATATACAATAAATAAATAAATAAATCTTTTTAAAAAAATGAGTCATGAGACTGAAGAAAGGCTCAGCAACTAAAAGCATTTGCTGTTCTTCCAGACCACCAGGGTTTGATCTAACTACCAACATCACGTGGCTCACAACTGCTATGGAACAATCCTTTTGTGCACTGTAAAGATTTGTCACTCGAATTGGTTTAAAAAATGCTGATTGGCCAGTAGCCAGGCAGGAAGAATGGGTGGGGCAACCAAACTAAGGATGATGGCAAAGAGAAGGACAAAGTCAGGAGTCTCCAGCCAGATGCAGAGGGAGCAGGAGATAAATGTACCATGCTCATAAAGGCAATGCCATGTGGCAGAGCATAAATAAGTAATATGGGTTAATTTAAAATGTAAGAGCTAGCTGGTAATAAGCCTGAGCTATTGGCCAAGCATTTATAAATAAGATTAAGCCTCTGTGTCAGTTTGGGAAGCAGCCTCTAGGTATTTGGGAGCAGGCAGTTGGGACAAAAAAAAAATCATCCGTTTACAAGTCGGGCGGTGGTGGCACACTCCCAGCACCCTGGAGGCAGAGGCAGGTGCAACTCTGTGAGTTTGAGGCCAGCCTGGTCTACACAGCAAGTTCCAGGACAGGCTCCAATGCTACAGAGAAATCCTGTCTCAAAAAAAAAAATCAAAAATGAACATCCATTTACACACAACCACATGTAACTCCAGCTCCAAGGTATCTGATTCCCTCTTCTGACCTTTGTGAACACACACACACCTTTTAAAAAAAGAAAAATGTTGGGAGCATAGGGATCTTGGGGGAGGGTTGAAGGAGGGAGGGGAGAGGCAGGGAGGGGAGCAGAGAAAAATGTAGAGCTCAATAAATATCATGGAAAAAAATTAGCATAACAGCCTTTAAAGGATCTTTTGCTACAACATTAAGGAAGATAAAGGAATATAGTTGTGCGAATTGCAGCAACATATCAGCTGGGAAAAGATTATTAATCTGGCCGTTAAATTGAGCAAATGCAATTGCCCAAGAATCACTATTTTGAAATAATTAATTAATTTGTTGTTTAGTATAAGGAACATTAATTATAGCATGTTCTCTGCCAAACTATGTTTTAGATTTTATATTGCTCTTTTGTATTAAGTTAGTTACTGCTTTAAATAAGGGTTTAATACTTAATTGGCAAAAACAGGAAGACACCTTCCTGTGGTAACTATGAAAGTAGACCATTTTGCCATAAAAAACTACAGTAGGAGTAAGTTTTGTAGGTAATATACATGCTTCCAATGGCTGATTATAATTAATATAATGTACTTGCTGTTTTTATATAGTATACTTTACTTGGGTAGTACCTGTTTGGCAGCTTCTGTAAGCTGTCTATTGGAATTTGAATCATTACTTCTTTTAAGAATTTTATTTAGTCACTGAAGGTCTCCCATAGGATATTTTAAATAAGGTTTTAGCCATTGTATGTCTTATTAAAGGTTTGTAAGCTTTTTTTTTTTAAATTTAAGTTGTAAATCTGCATAGCTGACAGGAAAATGGAAGAAAGAAAGCACATTTAACAAATGGTGCTGACCTGACTGGATGTCAATATGTAGAAGAATGAAAATAGATCCATAGCTATCACTATGCACAAAACTCAAGTCCAAATGGATCAAATAAAACCTACCACACTGAATCTCATAGAAGAGAAAGTAGGAAGTACATTTGAATGCATTGGCACTGGAGACCACTTCCTAAATATAACCCCAGTAGCACAGATATTGAGAGCAATAATTAATAAATGAGATCTCCTTAAACTGAGAAGCTTCTGTAAAGCAAAGGACATGATCATTCCAAGACAATATTGCAGCCTACAGAATGGAAAAAGATCTTCACCAACCCCACATTGGTCAGAGGGCTGATCTCCAAAATATACAAAGAACTCAAGAAAATGGTCATCAGAAGAACAAATAATCCAATAAATAATGGGGTACAGACCTAAACACAGAACTCTCAACAGATGAATCTAAAATGTCCGAAAGACAATTAAGAAAATGCTCAACATCCTTAGCCATCAAAGAAATGCAAATCAAAACAACTCTGAGATGCTGTGGGAGCTCCTTCGGCTTCTTCAGCCAATGGCCTTAAGATACCAGCCCACTTGGGCGTGGTCTCTTATACTATAAATGCAGCTGTAAAGCATGTGCTTGCTCTCTTGCTTCTGGCTCTCACTTCCAGCTGCTAGGCTCTGTTTCTGTTCCCCGTTCGTGGTGAGGATTGTGATTTAGGACAATGATCTGTAAGTATTCCCTAAATAAATAACCCTTTATTATATGTTAAAAAAAAAGGAAAAGAAAAATGTTGGCCAGTAAGATAGTTCAAACACTAAAGGTGAATATCTCAAAAACATGGGGACCTGTGTTCTAAACCAGGACTCACATAAAGATAAAAAGACAGAGCCAACTCCACAAAGTTCTCCTTTGACCTACATACTCCATGAAAACTACAAATAAATTAGATAGATAGACAGACAGACAGACAGATTCTTAAAGCTATCTGGGAGCTGGAAAGACGTCTCAGAGGTTAACAGCAACTGCTACTCTTGCAGAGGACACAGGTTTGGCTCCCAGAATCCATACGGCATATCACAACCAACCACAACTCCAGTTACAAGGGATTCGATGATCTCTTCTGACATTTATGAGCACCAGGCACAAATGTTAAACATACACATACATGTAAGCAAAACTCTCATACACATAAAGTAAATTTTTAAAAATATAAAATATATTCTTGTAAAATATTACTTTAGGTAAAGATGTGTTACATTTATTTATGCTGCATTTGATTAATGATGCGCTGTGGGACAATGGTCTTGTACTCTGTAAAGATTTGTCACTTGTACTAGCTTAATAAAATGCTGATTGGCCAGTAGCCAGGCAGAAAGTATAAGTGGAGTGACCAGAACAGGAGAATTCTGGGAAGAGGAAAGAGTCAAGTCTGCAGTCATGATCCAGATGCAGAGGAAGCAAGATGAGAATACCTCACTGATAAAGGTACCAAGTCACATGGTTAATACAGACAAGTATTATGAGCTAATTTAAGAAGTAAGAATTAGGGTGGGCGGTGATGGTGCACTCCTTTAATCCCAGCACTGGGGAGGCAGAGGCAGTTGGATCTCTGTGAGTTCGAGGCCAGCCTGGTCTACAAGAGCTAGTTACAGGAAAGGCTCCAAAGCTACAGAGAAGCCGTGTCTCAAATCCCCCCACCAAATAAATAAATAAAATAAAATAAATCAGATGAACATAAAAAAAAAAAAAAAGCTGGGCAGTGGTGGCGCATGCCTTTAATCCCAGCACTCAGAAGGCAGAGGCAGGCGGATCTCTGTGAGTTTGAGACCAGCCTGGTCTATAAGAGCTAGTTCCAGGACAGGCACCAAAGCTACAGAGAAACCCTGTCTTGAAAAAAAAAAAGATGTAAGAATTAGTTAATAAGAAGCCTGAGCTACTAGGCCAACAAGTTTATGATTAATGTTTCTTTGGAACTGAATGGCTGTGGGACTGTGTGGGACAGAAACCTCTGTCAACAACAATGTAAAGATGGGTTGCCTTAACCTGACTGGTCTAATAAAAAGCTGAATGGCCAATAGCTAGTGTGTAGAGGGAATGGCACACAGAGAGAATAAGTAGGAGGAGGAATCTAGGCTCAAGAAGAGGAGAGAAGAGAACAAGGGAGTAGGAGAGGGAAATACCTGGGCCATTCAGCCAGGCAACCACCAGCCAGAGACAGAGGAAGCAGTGAAAGTAGGGCATAGAGAATTAGAGAAAGGTAAAAAGCCCTGAGGTAAAACATAGATGAAGAGAAACAGGTTAAATTAAGTTATAAAAGCTAGTGTGAGGGCTGGAGAGATGGCTTAGCAGTTAAGAGCATTGACTCCTCTTCCAGAGGACCCGGGTTCAATTCCCAGCACCTACATGGCAGCTAAAAACTGTCTGTAACTCCAAGATCTAACACTTACAGACATATGTGTAAGCAAAACACAAATGCATATGAAATAAAATAAATTATTAAAAAAAAGAGCTAGTGGAACAAGCATTAGATAGATAGGCAGGGAGGAAGGGAGGTAAAAAGAAAGTCCCAGTCTTCTTCCTCATTTCAATTGTTTTACCTAAATCCTGGCAACAACCCATAAGTTCTCAGCATCTGGAAGTTGAAAGCAGAAGGATCAGGAGTTCAAGGCCATCCTCAGCTACATAAAAAGTTTGAGGCCAGCCAGGCAGTGGTGGCACTTGCCTTTAATCCCAGCACTCAGGAGGCAGAGGAGACCTGAGTTCGAGGTCAGCCTGGTCTACAAGAGCTAGTTCCAGGACAGGTTCCAAAGCTACAGAGAAACCTTGTCTTGAAAAACCAAAAAGAAAAAATAATAATAACCTATAATAATCAATGCATCATCATAAATCTCTATTATAAGAGCTCACTATTAGTGTTTGAGCCCTCCTGCTGAACGTGACCTCATTACACAGCAGAGGATAATCTTGAACTTCTGATCTTTCTACCTACCCCATCTCCCATATGCACTACCATGACTACTTTTATATGGTGCTAGGCAACAAACTCAGCCTCTACTTAACCATCTTTGTTGTTGTTACTGTTTGTTTTTGGAGCAGAGTCCCACTCTGTAGCCTACAATGAACTGTAATTTACAATATAGCCCATGTTGGCCTCAAATGATTTTGTCGCAGTGTTTTTTTAAATTTTATTTATGTGTATAGATGCTTTATCTGCATGTATAAGTGTGTTCTAATGCCCATGGAGGCCAGAGGTGTCAGATTGCCCAGGACTGGAGCTACAGATGATTGTGAGGTATCATTTGGGTCCTGGGAATCAAACCTGGGTCCTCTGGAAGAACAACCAGTGTTATTAACTACTGGGTTAATCTCCAGTCCTTGGCTCAGGCTCTTGAGGGCTAGACTTACATACCTGGTAGAGAGGGCAAATAGAAATGATTGGGAGCATTGTTTGTTGGTTGTTCTGGCGGAAACAAACATCTTTATGTATATGGTGTACATACATGTAAGCATATCTGCATATACAGGTAAATACAAGGACTCTGGTGTGTATCTGTGACTGAACATATGGAAGTCAAAAACAGAGGTGAGGTGTCTTTTTCAATCATTCTCTACTTACTTACAGAGGCAGGGTCTTTAGCTAAACGCAGAGATTACTAATTTGGCTAGTCGTGCTGTGCAGCTTGCCCAGGAGAGCCCTTGTCTCTAAGCACCTGTAATCCAAGGACTACAGGTGGGCTACTGTACCCATCCAGATTTTTAACTGGGTGCTGGGGATCCAAACTCTGGTCCTCATGAGTGCACAGCAAGCAGCTGGTCCACACTGAGCCATCTCTATAGCCCCAATAAGATATTCCTGGTTATGATTATTTGGACTGGGGCAGGAGAGATAGCTTAGTGGTTTAGAGCACTGACTGCTCTTCCAAAGGACCAGGATTCAATTCCCAGTAAAAACATGGCAGCTCACACCTGTCTATAACTCCAAGATCTGATACCCTCACACAGACATACGTGCAAAGAAAACACCAATGCACATAAATTAATTTAAAAAGAAAAAAAAGATTATTTGGACTAAAAAACTGAGGAGTCAAGGTTAGGTGTAGTTCATACCTGATGATCTGAGTTCAATTCTTAGACCCCGGACAGTAAAGGGACTGCTGCAGGCTATCATCTGACTTAATCACTCACCATGGCTTGTGTTCGCTTGCATTCTTACTCAAACAAACATGTGTACACAGAGAAATAAATAGGTAAACACAACTTTAAAATTCCTAAAGAAACAAAGAGTCAATCTAGCTGTGCAGTAAACAGGGCTTACCATAAAAATCTCATCATACATCAGCACCACTTTTTCCTTTAATGGTTTTTTTGAGGCTGAAGATTTCCGGAGCAAGCCTCCTCTTTTTTCTACTTGCGCCATGGCTAGAGAACCTGTGGGGCAGGTGAGACACCATTTAGGACACCGAGAGTATGACACCATAATAGAAGAACTATGTCCAGATGCGTTTGCTCAAACCCATAGAACACCCAGCGGCAAGAATACAACTAATGCAAACACGGACTCCAGGTAATGACGTCTGAGTCAATAGAGATTCGTTACTGTAACAAACACAAAACGGAACAGGCTGCAGGTGTGCAGAATCACAGAATGGATGACTACTGCCACCTTCTTCTCAATTTTGCTATGAATCTAAAATGCCTCTTAAAAAAAAAACTCATTTAAAAATGTAATCAGAACATTGGTGGCACCTGCCTGTAATCTGGGAGCTGGGGGGGAGGAGGGCAAGAGGATTAAAGGTTCAAGGTCACTCTTAGTCACACAGAGTTCAAGGCCAGCCTGAGCTCTATGAAACCCCATCTTAAAAAAAAAAAAAAAAAAACACAAAACCAGAAGGAAGAAAAAGAAGGGAGAGCAGGAGGGAGGGAGAGTGGGGAGGGAGGGAGAGCGGGAGGGAGAGCAGGCAGGCAAGGCCAGAACACAGAACCCACTAAGTGGTCTCTCAATGGGGACTGTTTTAGGCGGAATAAATGGTAAATAACTATGTTATTAGTTCAATGCCCTTCCCAAGACAAGGTAATGTGAAGACTTAAAATACTACTTGGCCTACAGCACAATACATTTTAAATCCTTAAACTATGCCAGTGGCTAAAGCCTAAAGCTGACCTAAGCCAAGCAGGAAAGGGTAACTAGCTCCATCTATAAAAGGCCCCATCTCTGAGGGTGGCAGAAGGAAGAGAGTGCGAAACGCACAGTGCCCACAGAAGGATGGTGAAGCTAAATTTCAAATATTGATCGAGCTGAGGACCATTAGGGCAGGAAGTGTGCTACAGGCTGATGTGCGCCATTGATTTCCCCACGAAAGCGGGTCCTCATCACAGCAAAGCACTCGGCCTTCACCGCCTCATAAATCACACTACACTTAACTGTCTTCAGGAATGCCTCTGTAAACACTGTTTAAGCAGAAAACACCAGTTAAGAAGACAAAAATAAAACTGACTTCCAAATGGTAATATACTACTTATCAAACGTAATTGTATGTATTTATAACACTACTGTATATCAACTCCGATCCACTGCCCGGTCCTGGGGAAAAGCAGTTCTAGCATCATGCCCAAACTGTCACATCTTACCTTAAGGAACTCAATATTTTTCAACTGAGACTTGAAATCCCACAGATCTCCAGTGCAGACTCACACATTCCCTCACCTCCCTCATTGTTTTTAGTATTAGCCAAGTCCCCTTGCTCTTAAACCCTGAGCTCTCTGTGTGAAACCTAAGCCCATACAAGGACAAGCAGCAGGACACTAGAGAAAAGCCTGGTTTTTCTTCTAGAGAAATCAATGCAACTGAACTAATTCTGTAAAATGAATTTTGAAAATATACACTACCTCTCAAATAAAACCAAAATTTTACTTGAATAAAAGCTGCATCCAAAAGTACAAAAGATTTCATATTAGATATCATCTTGCCTTAATACATACAACCAAAAAGGGAGATTCCCATCTCTAAGCATGTAGCAAGGACAAATAACTTGTCCAAACAGGTATAAACAGCCATTAGCATAAGTAATACCATCATATACTTATTCTCTTAGAAACAGTTGGTTCAAGCCCAGCTGCGGTGGTGCACGCCTTTAATCCCAGCACTCGGGAGGCAGAGGCAGGCGGAACTCTGTGAGTTTGAAACCAGCCTGGTCTATAAGAGCTAGTTCCAGGACAGGCTCCAAAAGCTACAGAGAAACCCTGTCTTGAAAAAAAAAAAAAGAAAGAGAAAAAAACGAAAGAGTTGGTTCATGGGAAATGCTCAGCAAAGGTTGCTTACCAATTCTGAAATAGAAAGGAAAACTCCAAAGTCATAGATGTGTGACAAAAAAGCAAAAAAAAATCAAATGGAAAAAAGAAAGCATATTTAACAAGTGGTGCTGGCATAACTGGATATCAACATGTAGAAAAATGAAAATAGACCCATATCTATCACCATGCACAAAACTCAAATCCAAATGGATCAAAGACCTCAACATAAAGCCAGCTACACTGACCCTTACAGAAGAGAAAGTGGGAAGTACACTTGAACGCATTGACACAGGGATCCACTTCCTAAATAGAACCCCAGCAGCACAGACACTGAGAGAGACAATTAATAAATGGGACCTCCTGAAACTGAAAAGCTTCTGTAAAGCAAAGGACACGGTCAACAAGACAAAACGTCAGCCTACAGAATGGGAAAAGATCTTCACTAACCCCACATCAGACAGAGGTCTGATCTCCAAAATATACAAAGAACTCAAGAAATTGGACACCAAAAGATCACATAATCCAATAAAAAAATGGAGTACAGACCTAAACAGAGAACTCTCAACAAAGGAATCTAAAATAGCTGAAAGACACTTAAGGAAACATTCAACATCCTTAGTCATCAGAGAAATGCAAATCAAAACAACTCTGAGATTCCATCTTACACGTAAGATCAAAAACACTGATGCCAACTTATGCTGGAGAGGTTATGGGGAAAAGGGAACACTTCTGCATTGCTGGTGGGAATGCAAGCTGGTACAACTCCTATGGATGTCAGTGTGGCGATTTCTCAGAAAATTAGGAAACAACCTTCCTCAAGACCCAGTAATACCACTTTTGGGTATATATCCAAAGGATGCTCAATCGTGCCACAAGGACATGTGCTCAACTATGTTCATAGCAGCTTTGTTTGTCATAGCCAGAACCTGGAAACAACCTAAATGCCCCT
>PVIU01022971.1:0-28359 GCA_004026605.1 Ondatra zibethicus | reverse complement strand
TAAATTAGTATTGATTCACATTTCACACGATAGGTCAATATTTTTGTGAGCCAAACTAGTGCAAAATTGCACAGACAATGAAACACCCATCAGTTTAAAGAAATAATTATAATTTCACTCGTCTAACTAAAAGAAAAAATATTACAGAAATAAGACTAACCAATTTGAAATGTTCTTTCTCTTTTCTGATTTTTAAGAATATATTCATTGATACAATGGTATGTTAATTTCTATGAATAAACTAGCAAAGTAATATACAAAAAATTTATTATTGCAAAAAATGATGATTTTCAAAGCAGATTATTTGCGTGAAGTAAACATTATCAGAAGGAATTCATCCTACCAAAATCTATTTTGCATGTAATATATTCTATTTATATTAAATGATTATAATTTGTACATTTTTCTATATTCAATCACATATTGTACTCACAGAGTCAGGTCACAGAGTCCTACTGTAAGTGACTGTCCTTGAATACTAAGGTCACAGAGAGACTTAAATACATTCAGATGTTGCATATACGATTTCTGAAAAGGTATTTAATTAATATTTTCACAGAAACATGTTTATCATATACCTACTGTATCCTGGGCACTCTTCCGCATAGCCACAAGGAATTCAGTACATTTTCCACAGACATTTGGTTTGCATGAAAAATACAGCCTGCCTCTCACTTTAGCAGTTTAGTTTCTTTAAAAGAAGGAATCATATCCCTATGTTTAGATATCATTGCATCCCAGATGAACATACATTTGCTAAATATCTCAGCATCAAGATGATTCGACTTAATAAGCCAAGATTTTTTTTGTGAAGAAAAATAACTAATTTTAGATTCAAGATGTTTTTGTTCTGCCTTAAAATATTTATTTATTATAGGTGCTATAATCATTTTTTTCTCAGAAATGCTTGCTTTCATGTTTATTTGTGAAGCAAGAGAGTTACTTTCGATTGTACCAACTCAAATTTCTGTTTATTTTCCTATCTTCTATTCCTCTTTAGTTAATTCTAATAAATTGAACTTTAGTTCTTCTGTAAGTTTTCCTCTGTAAGTATTTATACTTTAACAATTTTAACTAATATTCCGATTTTTTTATAACATTCATAAAGATCCCAACACACATATATGGCCACATGCCATACTGAAAATTCTGTGTTTGCACTTATAAAAATAATTGTACCATTGCATCTCTTTCATACTATACAGCATTCTCTAAGTGCCAGTACTACCCACATGGTGGCAGGAAGGTACTGACCCTGCAAGTTGTCTGTTGTCCCTCGAATGTGCCCCATATAACCAGCCTTCTTCTCTACCCATAAAAATAAAAAATTCAAATCAAAACAAGCTTCAAGATACCATTTCAATTACTAATATGTGACACAGTATTTATGTTTTATGTAATAATTGACTATTGGAAGATTGAACACCACAGTTTTAGGTACCTAAGAAGGAAATACTTATTTAATATATACATTTGTTTATCAAACACATAATAAAGTTTTGAGCTCTGCATTTGTATAAAAATAAAAAACAGTAGTTTCCATACATATTTGAAAGTCTGTCATTTACTCTTTCCTTCTTTCTCCCTCCCTCTCTTCCTCCTTTCCTCCCTCCCTCCTCCCTCCCTCCCTCCCTCCTTCCCTCCCTCCCTTTCTTTTCCACTCAAACTGCATTCCCTCCCCCCCCTCTCTCCCAAAGGAAGAGAAGAACAACCATCAATCGCAAGAGGCAGCTGCAGAAAAGCAGCACCTAGAGCCGGCTTCAAGCTTTAAAGGGAACACTTCTATTTGCCCTCATGGGCTAGGATACCCTACACAGACAGAGAATCTTCTCTATAAGAAACTGCAGAAATGATCCCTGAAAGTATAGCCTTGTTCCTGTTTACTGTTTATAATTCTCAGATTAAGGCCAGAGGAGGGATTTGCCAGTATAATTTTAACTGATAGCTGAAGCTGTATCTCAGTTTTAAAAACCTTTTAAAGACAGTATTTCAGAATGTCAACATGAATGGAAGTGTCAAATTGATGCTTAATACTAATTTGTTTATTTATGCCAGTCTGCACTTAGATGGTAAAAAGGTAGGAATCAAAAAAATAAAGGTTCTTTCTTTTAAAACACTGAAGTAGATGTCCTTTTAGTTCACTGCCATAAATTTCATTACTGTTAATTGGAGATTTGCATGTGCATTGAGAAAATAATATACCTCATTATTCTTGAGTAACAGCTACTGACTTTTAAAGGCCATTTACAATGTGTGACAGAAAACAAATAAAGGAACCACTTAGCATTAGGAAACTTGTTTTTTTTTTCCACACAGAAGAATACATAACAGAAGTTTTCATGAACATTCCTCTGCCTTGGATTGAAATTTAGTTTTGAAACACTAAGACCTGTGAAACCTATGCTTGAGGCTTAACGAGTTAGTGGGAATGTGAGGATGTGTAGCTGTATGTTGCCTTGTAGGTGACCTTGACGCTCAGAAATGAAGGACTGGTGTTGTGCTCTCATCTGTCAGAGTTTCATTCTGCCTTTTATTGTGATTTGCATTTGCTTGATGGTAACAGCTGTCTGTTCTGTTTTGCAATATCGATTGTCTGCTGTTTCTTCACAGGGGACTGTCTATTCAGATCACTAGTCCTTTTACTGGTTTGGAAGCATCTGTGTATAGATGTTCAATTCTAATTTATTCAAATATTTTAAAAACTAACAGTTTTCCTGTTAGACAATTGAAATAAAGTTAGCCCATTTTCTGCATTATCTCTTCATTTGGGTGATTTTGTTGCTCCATAAAAGGAATTTAATATCATGTATTCTCATTTAATTCTCAAGTTCTGTCCTGTGCTTCTGCAGAATTATCTTATGCATACCTATATTTAAAATATTTTCTACATCTTTTCCTCTGGTAGTGTCAAGGTATAGGTCTTATGATAAATTCTTTCATCCTTTTGGATTAATTTCTGTGCAAGGTAAGAAATGTGGAATTAAATCTGTTCTTTTGAATGTAGAAAATGAGTTTCCCAGTGCCACTTTTGACATGCCTATTCTTGTCATATTTACATTTTTGACAATTTTGTCATAAAATTTATTAGCTGAAATTCTGTAAGGTGATTTCTGCTCCCTGTCCGCAATGCCATTACCCAACAGTTTTTGCAGAAATGTAATGATGCCCTTGTTATTAAAGCTCTGTAGTGTTTTTTTGAAATCATGTATTTGGTAGCTTTAACATTTTTTTAATGCTTAGAATTTTATTGACTATTCTGGGTTGTTGTAAGAGGTGAGCAGGCCGCGTCCTGGCGCCCAGCTAGCTTAACCCCTGAAATAACCACACAGAAATTATATTGATTAAATTACTGCCTGGCCCATTATATCTAGCCTCTTCTTGGCCAACTCTCATATCCTGATCTAACCCATTTCTACCAATCTGTGTAACACCACGAGTTCATGGCTTACAGGGAAAGATTCTAACCAGTGTCAGTCTCAGGAGCGTCATGGCATCTGCCACTCTGCCCTTCCTCCCAGCATTCTGTTCTGTCCTCCTGCCTATCTAAGTTCTGCCCTATCAAAAGGCCAAGGCAGTTTCTTTATTCAACTAATGAAAGCAACACATAGTCAGAAGGACCTCCTACACCACTGGGTTATTTGTTTTAATTTTCCATATGAGGTTTATTATTTGGTTTCCTACTTCTATAAAACAATCATTGGAATGTTGAAAGGGATTCTGTTAAATCAGAAGACCATTTTTTTGTAATATGGATAATGATATTCCATCTCAATCAAATCAGAATGGAAAACATGAAGAAAACAAACAACTATACAGTAGAGAAAGTGGGGCAAAGGAATTATTGCATAGTTTGAGGGAGGAGGCTCTAAGAGGTGTAGTCACTGTGGAAACTAGCATGTGTTTTCCTAAAAAAATAAAAATAAATATGATCCAATTATACCATCCCTGGGCATATGTCCAAACAATGCTGTATTTTTCAATGGAGATACTTTCACATATATTTATTGTTGTACTATTTACAATAGCTAAGGAAAATAACATGCTTTGATGCCCACAATAGATAAATGGATAAAGAAAATTGAGTGCATATATATAATTGTGCTTTTTTAAGTTGTATACAAAAAAAACCTAATTAGATGCTGTTAATGATCTTTCAAAAGTATATATATAGATATACACAAAATCAGAAGCAGGCTTATTTAAATAAATAGAAATCTCACAGACCTGTTTTATCTTCTGCCAGTTTCTTAAAACCATGATTTTATACTGAACATTTCAAATGGTTTTATTATATGAATTTCATGTCTC
This sequence comes from Ondatra zibethicus, assembly GCA_004026605.1. NCBI lineage: Eukaryota > Metazoa > Chordata > Mammalia > Rodentia > Cricetidae > Ondatra > Ondatra zibethicus. The sequence continues at coordinate 24,051 of PVIU01022971.1, read as the reverse complement.
TTATTTGCTAGGTACTGAATAGTATACATGACATCTTTTATTTGAAGCTAGTATAAATATAGCATTTTAATGATTCTGTGGTATTTTTGGAGTGGAATTTATCATCACTTTCAGAGAGAGACATTTTATTCTAATAAACCTGACAAACAATATTATCACAATTTAGAGGATATAAAGATTTTCTAAAAGATTTACATTTGGATATAGATAATTTAACATTCTTAGTTTTCAGTGAAGCCAAAATAATCTGAACATATACAATTTATCTCATAACCTTTCTGATGTGCAGAAAGAAAAAAAATATTATATTACCAGTTATCTTACTAACCTTAAAGATTCAAAACATTATGAGATGATAGAGTCCTTACTGGTCATTACCAATGGAAGAGCTTTAGAATCAAGACCTGAATTGATCTTATTGGCTGAATGTTAATGATAAGCTATTACCTGTTCTTGGAATCTTGAACTCTAGATCACTATTTTAAGACAACATTTGTGATAAACAACATGGCTTAAACATAAAGATCTTAACAATGATTAAAATTTTAACTCATTTTGATGAGTTAATAATTTTAACTTATTACATGATTTGCTGCTTAAGACATTGTGATATTTTTTTCTTTTTGATTTTCCACTTGGACAATGGATTATTTCCTACCTGGTCCAGAAATCTGTTATGATTCTTGTTTGTTAAAGTGTGGCAAAGGACTATAGGATCTTAAGAGCTGATAAACCTAAGTTCATTACCCCTGGATTCAAGTCACAGGCTCCCTTGATTCTAAAGATTAAGAATGCCAGGATATACTCCTAAGTATTGACATTCATGTCCCTTAAATTGGCCTGCCACCGGAAAGTGTCACCTACTTTTTTGGCAAGTCTTACAACTTCAAATAATCTGATAGAGAAAACCCATGAGAAGAGTGCCCCGAAGCTTCTGTTTTACTTAACTGCTGATGCAGACAACTTGAAAGCCGAGGTCAGTGACTCCCCACTTCTATACAGGCAAGCATTTCTGTCCATTGGAGATATTACTGCTCATGTCTTTTCATTTTTAGAACTATTCATCTGCTTAACAACAGATATTAAGAAAACCAATTAATGAAGGAGAAGAGAACTTATACACCATAGATTTTCTCACATTGGTAATTTGGAAATGGGGTTATGATATTGGCCTCAGGGTTTGAGTTTAAAGTGTTTTTGATTTGATATTACCTGGCCTTCTTTTACATTTTTATGATCACCCCCCCCAAAAAACACTCTTGTGATAGCTTCCTTCAACATCTCCTTAAAGCTAAGGCTGTCCTTCAATAATCTTTGAGATTTTCCCGTATGATTCATAACAAAGCAGGTAAAGACCTCAGGGCCACAGACTCAGAACTGCAGGATTTGAAGGACAGAAGTATACCCAGCAAAAGTTGTTCCGGACCAAGCAGAGATTCTCTCATTAATTAATACAAATAACATAAGGAAGAATTAACAGACATGAAAATTTATCTGGAAATGTATGATAATTCTAGTTGAGATTATTTAATAGTGATTTCCTAGGTTGCATAATTCAAGTAGGGCCTATCCTGTACACATGTCCGAAGAGACTGATGACTTAAAAGCAGACAAACTGTCGTTGTAATTTCCCTTGTGAATCATATGTTTGGCTAAAACATATAGGAAAAGTAAGGCCACTTTCTTGTTTTAAGCTTTTTATTGTCATGTACATATTATAGCAAATGTTAGTATAAACTCCATCCAAAACATTTTAAATCAAATTAATGATGAATAACAATGGCTTGCAAGGTGGCAACCCTTAATATTGATTGGAATGGTAACTCATTTCGATAAGTTAGCAATTTTAGATTACTGTTTCAACTACTTAAGACATTGGATTTTTCACTTTGGCAATGAACTTTCACCTGCATGGTCTAGAAATCTATAAGGATTCTTGTTTTTGAAACTATGGCAAAGGAGCTATAAGATCTAAAGAGATAATAAATATCAGGTGGTTAATCCTGGATTCAAGTAACAAGCTCCCCTGACTGAAGATGATCCATGCAAGCATACAACCAGAATAACTGACATCAATTTTGAAAGCTCAAAACCAGGTTTCTATGGTGTTTTGCCCTTGGGGAGGTCAAATAGCTATGGTTCTAAATTATGAATTAATCAGAATTAACCACTCCTTCTCAGAGTCAAGTATTAGTCAGTAGAAGTTGTGTTTTTCTTCTTAATATTAAAAATGTTCTCAATTCCCCCCTCTACTTCTGTGAGATATGTTCCTTAGGCTTGCTCTTACAAGAGTAAACGTGCTCTTATTTTAAGCCAATTGTTTTTTCAGACATTAAAAGGAGAATAATATGTTAAAGAATTAACAATCTATCTGGAGGCCCCAGAAAATGGATATATCCATGAATATGTTTCAACAAATTTCCAGTTAATAATTTTAATGAGATAAACTATTTCACTGCTTCTATCATTATTAGGTATTAGCAAGTGGAGCCTAAAACCACTCACTCAGAAAAATTGAATTTATTAAAATATTTTTATATGCAAGATGCAACATTATTTGAAAGATATTAATTGTGATCACAAAAACATGGCTCTTATTAAAATTGAAATCACTGAGGAATGGAGAATATAGAGAGCTATCAAAAAGACATACATCTATCATTTATATCACAAGAGTGAGTAGATATGTATGTATCTAAACAAAGCAAAGGTACTCTATATAGTGATCAGAAGCTGCAGTCCTGCCCTGATTGCATATCATACACACACACACACACACACACACACACACACACACACACACACACACACATATTCTGTAGCAAATGAACAAGCATAAATAGATGCAGTAGAGTGCAACACAGTGGCAGACTAGACTTCATTCCTCATGTCTTATAATTAATATTTTCTGAATTAGTAGATAAAAACCAAGTTCTTTACTGACTGTAGAACTACAAGAAAATTTAGATGAACAAGGTTAATGTCACTGTCCACATTGATCTTCAGAGTTAACTTAAGAACAAGCATTTGTCCCATTCATCCTTGATCCAGAGCTTTTCTAACTTGACATTTTCCCTTTTCCCTGATGCTCAGATACACTGTTTCCTACCTCAGATGTTTTGAACTGTGTGGTAAAATCAGTAAACTTTGTGGTTTCTGTCATGAGTTATGTCTGGGAACTTTCTGGATATCCAAAGAATTTCTCTAAAAAGTATTTTTTAAACCAAAAATAGACTTTTTGATACAATATATCATATTAAGTTTTCTTTCCCCCTCTTCCTACCAACCCAAATCCACACCCATTTTTTTCTGTCTCTCATACAATGGAAACAGGTTAATAGTAATGATAACAAAAAAATAAATAAACATAAAATAACAGAAGAAAAAGAGTCAAAGTTGAAGCTAAAGAAATACTTATAGACTCAGAAACACACATTCACAGATACAGAAATCTCCTAATAACAAAAAATAGGATACCATAATAAATACACAAAGGATCTATAAGAAAGAAAAACACCTTACTAATAATGTGAGACAAAGAATCTAAAAAAAAACTTCCAAAATCCCATTGAGTTTGTTTTGTGTTGTCTATGTACTGCTGGGTTAGTCTCCCCCATCAGTGACTTGTAAATCTACGAGACTCTGCCGGAGCAAACCAATTTTTCATTTCCTGGTTGTTATCAATTGGATATAGCGTTTATGTTAGAATGGGGTCCTGTGTCTACTTCCCTCTCTGAGATGATGTCCCATTTATCCCAGACCTGTGGAGGCTCCATGTATGCTGACACAATCTCTGAGTTCACTTATTTTTTACTTTTTTGTGTGTCTAGAAGGTACAATATTGGTCCTGTTGTCATCCATACCCTCTGGTTCTTACACTTTTTCTTCCTCATCTCCTTCAGAGTTCCCTGAGCCACAAGAGTAGAGGTTAAATTGATACATCCCATTTCTGACTGAGTGTTTGAAGGTTTCTCAGTCTCCACATATTGCCCAGTTGTGGATGTCTATTTATTTCCATTTACTTCTGGATAAAATTTCTCTGAAAATGACTGGTCAAGACACTATCAATGGGTATAGCAGAATGTGGTTGTGACATTTTATTGTTATATTACATTAGCAGATAAATAGTATTTGGTTGTTCTCTATTAGATCTACCTGGTCTCAGTTTCTGGTACATGCAAACAATGTCAGGGATGAGTTTCATCTCATGGAGTAGACCTTAAACCCAATCAAATTCTAATCTAATTGTTGACAGGGAAACTTCATTTAGTAACTGATGGAAGAAAATGCAAAGATCCACAGCCAACCACCGGACTGAGCTCTGGTAGTCCAGCTGTGTCAAGAGGGAGGAGGTATTATATGAACAAAAGGAGTGAAGATTTTGACAGGGAAACCTACAGGGATAGCTGTCTGGGATAATGGGAACTCATGGACTCTGAACCAGCAGCTAGAGAGATTTCATGGGACTGACATAGGTCCTCTGTATGTGGATAACGGTTAGTTTTGTAGCTTGGTCTGTGTGCAGGCTGCTAGCAGTGGGACTAGGACCTGTCCCTGGCATATGAGCCAGCTTGTTGGAAACTATTCCCCAAGCAGGGATGCCTTGCTCAGCCTTGATGCAGAAGGAGGAGCTTGATTCTGCCTAAATGTGATATGATGTGCTTCGTTGATTTCCTTGGGAGTCCTGCCCCTTTCGTAATGGAAGAGCAGATGGGGGAGGGTAGCCAGAGCCTAAGGGTAGGAAATGGGAAGAGAGAAGGAAGCGAAAGCTTTGGTTGGTATGCAAAATAAATAAAAAGGTTAATAAAAATATCCAATCAAATAATGGGGGGTTACTTATACACACTTTGTGCCGCTATTGTACTAGTGCACCATGCAGTCAGGACACCATTGTAGACCAAAGGGTTTGCATCAGGACCACTGTTTTCCTTTTTCATTTGCTATTATGCAGATTACCTTCCTGTATCATGAACTTTTGACTGAGATTTCTGTCCTGCCCGGTCCTGCAACAATTTAGTCCCAAAGAAACACACAGAGGTTTTCATTAATTATAAACTGGTTGACCTATTAGTTCAAGCGTCTTATAACTTATATTAGCCCATAATTCTTGTCTGTATTAGCCATGTGGCTGGGTACCTTTCATTAATGAGGCTTTCTCACCTTGCTTCCTCTGTGTCTGGGTGACAACTGCATACTGATCTTTCCTCTTCCCAGCATTCTCCTGTTCTTATCACCACACCGTACTGGCCAATTAGTGTTTTATTAAAAATAATACAAATGACTGAATAAAAGACCATTGTCCCATAGCACTTCCCCCTTTATTTTTTTATAAAACAAGAACTCTGAATCTAATATACCTTGTTTAGCTGATGATCTTATGGGGAACTAAAGAAAATTTAGAATTATGGTCCAGTCCTGGCTTGAATATTCTGTGAGGTTTGATCATCTCAGTCAGCAGTCTTGAGGCTGTTCTGGATGTAGAATTCAGACATCTGAGCCTATAGGAGATTTCTCAGGGGGTCTTCCTTAACCAAACCTTATTTTTCTTAATCCAGAATGAATTCACAGCCTCTCATTTCCTACGGAAACAAAAGCAAAACCTCTTACTCGAAGTAACCTACCTTTTGACTTAAATTTTGAAGTCAAGTAATTTTCAAAACGCATATGTTGGGTTAATCCAGCAGCATTTATAATCAAAGCTGTTGTTCCTTCCTCAGCAGTCAAACAATTCAAATACAACACAATAATATATAGTGTCCAGACTCTCTGTGTATTTTCCATCTTTACATGGTTTTATTTTAAACTCTATTTCTTTTATTTTTAATTTTTGGCTTTTTGAGACAAGGTTTCTCTATGTATCTTTGGCTATCCTCAAACTCACTCTGTAGACCAGGCTGTCCTTGAACTCATAAAGATGTGCCCGCCTCTGTCTCCCAAGTGTTGGGATTAAAAGTATGTCCCACCATACCCAACTACTCGCTATCTTTCTTTTTTATTTTAAGGACTTTATCCTTTTTTTCTTTTCTCTTCCAAGGCTACATATATTTTTAAACACACTGTAAAGCAGTTTAGGGGTTTTCTTCATCGGAATCGATCTTTACTGTATATCTCTCTTTTTCTGACCACATGGTCTTTAATTTGCTAAGTGATATGGCTAGGATTAAAGCCGTGATTTTGACGGTTGGATCCACCCCATTCTTTAGGTTTCTGAGAGTCTAGCCTCATGGTGGAGGTACTGGACAGAGCCATGGTTATTGGAACAACTCTATGGTGTTTGAAGGTCCCTGCCACCACCAAGAAGTATGATGTCAGCTATTCACAAATACCATTTAAGTGTTTGGTGGCAGGGCCTCTTAAAAGAGCTGCAAAGTTTCACAGCTAAAGCTGAGTCAGGAATCTTCTCCTAAATGAGATGTACTTGCCTGTAGCAAAGAGAGAAAGCAGAGAAATTGCTATTACCAGGAAGCTATGCTTAACATTGTTATTTTGTGAACACTATTTAGTTTGGGTAAAGGCTCAGGGTAGGCAAAGGTCAATTCTTCAAGTTCAGTGATTTGTGTAAGTGTGATCTTCAGCATTTGTACTTTACAATCAGTTTGTAAAGAACAACCAATAACATTGGCAATAGTCTGGGTTGTTTGGGGTTCCTATGGGGGGTCCCTTTGGCCAATAACTGAATCAGATGTAATCCAATTCCGGAAATAAAGGATGAATTTAGTGACATGAGATGCTCCATCCAGGCTCGGTCTCTCCCCATTATTTGGTGATTTTCTTTAGTTCATCCAAAAGCTTTGGAAGCCCATAGACCTTGAAAAATAGCAATATCAAATATCAGTAGTGTTTAAAGAGCCATCATATAATCCAAGGAGTAGATTCCCCCCACTCTATTTTCTTACCACAAAATTTCTGAGGTCCTCCATTCAGATTTATATTTTCTGCCTATTCCAAAATCGAGTCTAATTCTTAGCTCAATTGTACATGCTTTAGAGTTTAAGGAAATACTTGTATGAATTCCATAAAATGGGTCTTTTGATAAAACTCTGTTCCTTATTAATGCATGCACAATGAAATTTTGAGGGCATAAAAGGATTGATAATAACTTATTCTAGAATGCTTCAGGTCTGTTTTTATATATCATAGTGTATACCTAGCTACAGACTTCCATTATGTCTTAGGAACACTTCTGTCTTAATTGGAAACAGCCACTAAAATCTAATTAGCATTGACAAACACAAGAAAGAACAGCATGTCAGCAAATTGTACAAAAATTAAGATTTATGTCCTTAAATGTTCTGTATTCTCATTATCAACTTATCAAAATATATAATATGAGTAATAAATGGCATATGTATGAACATTTTTATTGATTTGTTAGAATATGTTGGTTTGTTTGTATTTATTATATTTATTTTTTAAACAGGTTCAGCTTTTTATTAGATATGTTAACAAAATTTCAGTCAAAAATGTCAAAGTCTATGTCATTATCAGACTCCTTGGTTTCTTCCTTCTTTTCTTCTCCTGAGCTGGGGAAGCAATGGTGGGAGGGAACAGGAACAGTTGACTCTGCTGGAGCAGGCTCAAGAGCTTCTATATTGCTGATGAAGCTTCCAATGTTGATATTAGCCAGGGCCTTGGCAAACAAGCCAGGCCAAAAAGGTTCAACATTGACCCCATCTGCTTTAATAAAGGCATTGATCTTATCCTCAGTGACCATCTCATTGTGCAGGATGAAGGCTGAGTAGATGCAGGTGAGTTTGGATACAGAGGCCATGTTGCAAGTTTCCTGCATGGTGTAATGGAGGCCCTCATCCCAAAGCAGCCTTAGCTTCCTTGGAAGACCAAAATATATTGGCCAAAGAAAAAACCCTACTCATTGTTTAAAAGATGTTAATTGTAAAAGTGTGTGTGCATAGTACTGGAACAAATAAATCATATTACAAAAATGTGAAAATGGCCTCATGTATCAACACTCCTGTGTGTGTATGTGTATATATATATAATATGTATATATAATATGTATATTATATATATCACAGTAAATATCACAGGAGTTTGAAATATGCTGCATATTTCACACCCCTGTAATGTTTACTATTAATTTTTTAATGAAAATGAATAACTAATTTCCCCATAATGGACAACTGGGATACCAATGTAATGTCAGTGATGATAAAAATGTCACAATCATGAGAAAAGAATGAGAAGTACAAAACTAAATCTGCCTTTAACAAATATGCTTTTGTTTATAGAGTATATCAGAATTCAGTTTGGAACACTGGATGATTTCCATATCATTCATGACTTCAGGAAGCAAGAAATATTGACCCCATTTTTCAAAAACAATCAATTCCTCATAAGATGTAACAAGTAAAACTTTAAGTCATTCTGTTGATGATTCTTAGGATAGAGTAATATTTTTAGATGAAGTTAGTATATTAATAGTGATGATTCTTTTTAAGTTCACTTTGAAATAGTTGTGAGAAAACTTGAATATTTTGTCAAATGTATTCTTAAGATACAACATAGTGAATAAAACATAGTATTCAACCACTATTGTTAGCATCAAGGATTAAAAATAAAAAACACAACAAAAATCTACCTAAATGTTTTCTATATTCTCTTTATTTGGGTAGACACAAGTATAAAAATGGCCCTGGTCTGTGGCAATTTATAAAATTGAAAACACAACATGAGTTATCACAAAATTTTTAGACACATTAGAAACCATTGCAGTATGTTTAAATTTCAATGTCTAAGTTTCCAATTGAAAACGAAATGTTTCAAAGTGCAATAGGATCTTATGATAAGAATTTAATAGAAAACAGATATTGCAGAAAATTATATACTGTATGAAGCTATATTACTGTGATTGGTTAAAAAAGATCTAAACAGCTAATAGCTAGGCAGGAGGTATAGGCAGGACTTATATACAGAGAGAGGAAGAGGAGGAGATAAACTGAGACATGTGGAGTCAGACACACAAAATGGGAGAGAGGTAAAAGCCATGTGGCAGAACACACATTAAAAATATTTGGATTAATTTGAGAGCTAGAAAGAAGACCAAGCTATAGGCTTAAATTTCATAATTAATAATAAGTTTCTGTGTTATTATTTGGGAGCTGGCTGGCAGTAGAGAGAATGATTTGTTACACAAAGATATACACAACTTCATGAAGAAATTTTTAGCAAATTTTCAGAAGACATTCACACACAAAAAAAACACACACAAACACAACAAACACACACACAACACACAGACATAAAACTAATGTATATACTAAAATGTGTGAGGAAAGAAAGACACTGATGGTCAAAATTCTTATTCAGTTGTTGGAGTAAGAAAAATAGTTTTTTCCTAATCTTATTAGGTAAATGGCTCTCTCAAAGACATTATAAATGAACAAATATTACATTTTTTACCTATTAATTTTGAACAAGTTAGTTCTTATGTTATGGGTTTCTACATTATAAAAAGTGACTTTGAAAATGTATATAGTATAAAGAGTAGACACACAGGCTATAAATTGCAGTTAGAAGACCATAAGTAAACTGATATTGATTTTTGACATAGATGCCATTGTATTTCAATGAGATAAAATAATTTTCCTTTCAATAAGTGCTGTTTCAATAACAAAGTTTGCATGATCATTAAATATAGGTGGATCCTTCTTCATACTATGTGCAAAACTCAACTTAATTTTGCTGGAAAATCTAAATGCAAAAGATAAAATTGCAAAACTCCAAGAAGCATATATAGTTTTCATGGCTTTCTGTTAAGTAATGCCTTCTTAACATCAAGACTCAAAACAGTCATATATGGGCACATACATACACACAAAGCTGCACAGATGATTGGATGGCAACACTACCTTGGAGGCTAGTAGAGATGTGAATTTTATGGTTGTGTTTAGTTTCTGCAGGAGGCGGTGTTCAATTCTCTTCTTATAGAATTCCAGAATTTTAAGATGACATGATTAAGTGTGAAAGATTTAATTTTACTTCATCATATGACTTACTGGTTTAGATGCCCATGTTAGCTGTTGAATATATTAAGGCAGTGAGCTGTTCAAGCGTCTTGACATTCCTTAGTGAAAATGAGTTTGAGTCAAAGATAAGGGCAGTGCTTTGCGGTCAGATGATAACTTCTGTACTTGTCCTTGAGCAGTCCAATCCCATGTTGAGCACATTGGCTTCGACTCTGAGTATAGGTTTCCCTACTTATTTTATATCTCACCCAGGTTTCTCAATTTGAACACTACAAAGTTTTGAAACATCACCTTTTCAGAGTTTTTAGCAGTTATGGAATATTTTAATCACACCCTGATACTCCCAAGATTGACAATAAAGTTTTTACCTTGAATCAGCCTTAGAGATTTTGGAGGACTGGAATATACAGAGAGACACAGGAAATATTAGGCAGGTGTTGGAGAGATTCATGGACCCTTTTGGATCTCAGAGGAAGAGAGAGAGGAGGTCACTGTTTTCGTCTCTGCTAATTCTTTGATCAATCAGGTTTTAACCCCATATCTGACTTCTGAGATTTTATAAGTAATAGAATAACTTAGATAATCATTACATGTATGTATTCCACTGGTCAGGTTTTAGTGTATATTCACTTGCTCTGAGTTTCTGAATAATCTATTTCACCGAAAGCATAGGGTGTAAAAGGGAAGGTTCTTGTAATATGACTCTAGGGTTGCTTCAATGAAGTTAAAGGAGGAGAGGAATTTTTCAACTGCCATATTTCCCATCTCTGATGCTACCACCACATGCTTCTGTCCCCTCCCCAACATTCTTTAAAATGGTTTTCCTGGGAGGACACTGTAATTACTTTGTGTGAATTCCTTTGTATGACTTTCAGAAGTCACTTCCTCTTCTGGGAGCCAGGCACCTTGTTTTAAGTTAATTCTTCTATGACCAATACTGAATGTTTCCTGTGAAGACCAGAGATTTCATTTGTTAGCCACTTCCTATGACACCTGTCTAGCTTTCCCTTGTTGATCACCAGGAAAGCAATGAGTCAATGTCATATTAAAGTTCCAACAATTGTTAAAGAAAAATTCAGATTATAATTGGTTCAAACAATGAACTTCTATTTTCAATTAGTGATTCTAATAATCTACTAATAACAGAGTTCTACTCTGTTGATAATTGTGTGACTTTTAGTTTTTCTTCCAGAGAATGTCAATTAAGTGTCATGAAGATCAGGTGAGACATATGGCGATGTTTTTCTATCTTTTTGGAGAACTGATTATAATATTAGATAACTGTACACAAGCTGATAATTCATATTATTCAATGTAATCAGTTTCTTTGATCAGTTTTTCAATTTAATAATAAGATTATATCTTCCATGAGCAAGTGGCAATAATGAGGCTAAATTATACTGTGAGCTATGGTGTAAGTTCTTAGGAGATTTTGGTCATCCCTGCAGGCCTCAAATTGAATCAGAAGCTGACTGTGTTCTTTTGAACCAGGACCTTGTTTTGTGAAAGTAAAACAGAGCATTAGAGAGGATGGGAAGAAGCTGTGAATATCATTGTCTTCCATCAGTGAGATCTAGAAGGTATATGAATATCTAGGCAATTCAGTCACGAAAATCAGGGAAATAAAAAATGTATGTTCTCTACTTTTGAAAAAAATCTTTAGACTATCAAGATTAAATAACTGAGACACCTGTTTGTCTTTTAAAGGAGGTCTAGCATCTTTTATTGCAAAGAGTAGTGGATGATCAAAAGCATTAATTTTCAACAACACATATAATATTATATGGCTTTGCAAACTTAAGGTTAGGTATGATACATGTGCATTCTTTACAACCTTGTAGTACCACACTAATCACTGTTTAATTTCTTCAGAAAAAAAAGATATAGGTAGTATAGTGTGATCATTAAAGGCTGCCAGTTGTTATGTGTGACTATTCTCCAAGATAAGCAACCAACATCTTGGGTAGTTCAACTGTGACTGCTTGTAAAAGGATTACCCAGTTGTATTTGTTGACTCTTTACATCTCCTCATGGGTGGTGGAAAGAGTCCCAAGACCCTCAACTGAGTATCTGGTTTCTCCCTATCAACTAATGTATCAACCCTATATTAATTTCAGATGTTCTTCAGAAGGTCTAAAAGAGTGGTTCTCATTGAGTGGATCAATACCCCTCTGGAGGATCAGAGAATCCTTTCAGAGACATCACCTCAGTCCATCTGAAAACACATATATTTCCATTATAATTCACAACAGTTCTGAAATTAGAGTTATGAATTAGAAATAAAAATAATTTTATGGTTGCGGGAAACCACAACATAAGGTACTGTATTAAAGGGTCATAGCATTAGAAAAGCTGAGAACCACTGGACTTGAACATATAGGCATGGAGAAACTAGGATTTTGGGAATGTTATCAATGTTTCTGGATAAAGAATTTCCAGTTATGTGTTTAGGGAAAGAGCATGTTCATCCCTGCAGGTAAATAATTAGCTAGGCTCTGCAAGTAAGCCCATTAAATTCATTGGTTTCCTACAAAACACTTTAGCAGAATCATACTTAAATTTGACATTGGGCATTAGAGGGAGAGGTAGACTTACTTTATTTCTCTCCTTGTGCAGAAATTTTAGCCACACAGTTATTGAAAATTAGAATTAAATCTAGAATCTAGATTTCCTGGCTCCTATATGTTTCCATACCACCTCACTGATTTCTGCAAATTGTATAATGACATAAATGAAGTTGATTATATTTCATTGTTCTGTGCAGTTATGCTATCATTTTCTGACCTTGTGTTTTTCTTAAATATTTTAAGATACATATATTATTAACTTTAATCTTACATTAAATTTTTTGATTGCCACTAGAACGTGATCTCTAATTTTAAACAGTGTCATAGTACATATATTTGATTTTCATGTGTTTCTGCCTATAAATCTTAAAATTATATCAAATTTATTTTAGAAAGCACCTGTCTAAACTACAATGAAAAATACAAATCATGATTTGTTAGTATCTTGATGTGGGAGTCCCCTCTGTGTACTGCGATTACCATTAATGAATAAAGAAACTGCCTTGGCCTGTTGATAGGGAAGAACTTAGTTAGTCGGGGAAGACTGTACTGAATGCTAGGAGGAAAAAGGTAGAGTCGGAGACACACCATGGAGCTGCCACTGGAGATAGACGTGTTGAAACTTTGCTAGCAGGCCATGAACTTGTGGTGATACACAGGTGAATAGAAATGGCTTAAATTAATATATAAGAGTTAGTCAATAAGAAGTTAGAGCTAACGGGACATGTAGTGATCTAATTAATACAGTTTCTGTGTGGTTATTTTGGGTTCAAGGTAGCCAGGCGGCTGGGACAAACAAGCGGGACTTCCTCCTACAGTATGTTAGTTATAGAATCATCTATTCTTAACACATTTTATTTGCATTCTAATCTTATTTAAATGAGTAGATATTGATGGCCCCAAATTAGGTCTTTAAATAAAAATTATAAATTGTGTAACTCTAGTAAATTGACTATACCTTCTGGACCTTTTGTTTTATACTAAAAAGTCAAAAACAAAAATATCAAAATAATCTCCTAACTTTTAACTAAACTGTAGTTGAAAAAGAAAGTATCAGTTATCCTTTATATGTGATTGCTGAATGACTTATGTTTGTGTAAAAGCATTTCTTTCAACCTTAAATATATCTTTTCATAGCTCTTTCAAGTTTTCTATCTTCCTTTTAAGCCTGAATGTGTCATTTAATAACCACAAAAATAACATTGAAATAACAGAACACAAAGATAAAATGTGAGCTAATATCAGAGATTACAGATTTATAGATAAATACATTGTAATCTTTTTCTGAAAGTCAGAAACCCTTAACTAAATATAATGAGGATAAAGGTGATTTTCTAAATTATGTCATGCAGTGCTGTCAAAATAAAATATTTATTTTTCATTGATAGTAGGAGGCTTATGGCAACATTCCTCTTCCTTTTGAAATATTACCAATTAAATAAAACATGAGCTCTAGAAAGATGTTTGCTTTCATTTCCTTATATAGACTTCAACATTCCCTGTTTTCTCTCCTACGGCATACCCTAAACTGATTTCTAGGACATATATTTTGTTACCTGTCTAGCACTTGAATTCCAAGACACATAAAATTAAAAAAAATAAAGTTTCAAGAAGCTAAATGGTTTTAGATAAGTTTTTCTTCTCAGAAAACAGCAGTGAATAAATCCTTTGCAGATGAATGATACGGAATGAATATGAAATGTACACAATTGGAATCTTTAAGTTTAGAAGGAAGTAGGAAATAGCACATTATATTCACATTTAATCAAAAAGAGTACATATGAATTACTAAACCACATATTTTACTGCTGAGTATATCATTGCTAGTTTGCACTAGTGAATATCTATTTTATTTTGAAAGTGGGTAATGATTTTATTAAGGTAAAATAATAGTGTTGGCAACAGGAATGTGTATATCATTACATCTGCTTGGAGCTAATACCACGGCTCAGTCTATAAAGATACTTTCACTGCATCTAATAACTGGAGGTCAATTCTGAGGACTCACATGATGGAAAGACATGTCAGACTCCCATAAGTTGACTTCTGAACCACCACATGTGTGCTATACCTGCACACACACACACACACACACACACACGCGCGCGCGCGCGCACACACACATACCCAAACGCAATTGTAATATTAAAATTAAAAAACTGTTGACATGTATCTTTGACCAAGCCTATCTATGTTCTCTTGGTAGACGAACAGGGCAAAGGCAGCTTACCTGTGTTGCATGTACATCTATCGAAAGTAACTGATGATGATGATGAGAGAGTGAAGGGTTTTCCTGTGTGCTTGCCTGTTTCCTGGAATCCTGTGTTGTAATAACTGCACAGGCAGAATTTTTTATCCTCATTTCATGGATTCAAGAAGATTAAAGAAAGGGAAACTCAAATTTGTAAAGGAAATTTTGTGAGCCAGAAGAAACAAAGTAGAGAGAATGTTACCTGCTCTTATTCTCACCAAGCAGAAGCCTGAGTCTGGCCCTGGACCTAGTACATCACAACAGGAAACAGTCACTCTTGCAGTTTCCCTATGCTGTCTGAAGCTGTTACCCTATGAGGATATTTTGGCTGAAATACATGTCGTAAGTCCTTATTAAAATATCCCAAATTCCAAAGTAAGGAATAAATGACTTATACTGAAATATAGACTCTTCTACCAGCAGACAATTGGTCTGATGTGGAAGTGTTAACATTTATTTAGAGGAGAGTGTTTCTCTTTTCCAAATGATTACTGAGTAGTTTCTGCTCTGTCATTTTATTGTTTTGTCCAGAACTTGGCAAAGCCTAAACACAGAGGACCATCTCTCACTACAGGTGTGTATTGTTTGCAGGAATGAGACTTCTGCTGTGCCCATCAAAATAAAGTTAATGAAAGCAGACAAAACAAAGTAAACAACATCAACCACAAAAAACAGAGTCTGTGATATCTTTTGTTTATAAAGCTAAAGAGTGAAATTCTAGACCCTAGGGCTCGAATTTTCTTTTCTTCCCTTTTTATGCACATTAATTAAGAGAGAGAATGCTTAAATGTAACTATATTTTTTTAAAAATTTCAGATTTTCTCTATCTCCCATGAAGTTTTATCATATTATTCTATCATTAGTTTTAATATTCTTCTTTCTCCCATGGTACTATGACATTATACAAAGAAAATATGTAAATGTGTACTCTTGTGCATGTGAGGGGGTTGCATTTGGTGTACCTGGAGAGAGAAAATCAGTAAGAATAATTATTGGGGAACATCTTGCTTTCTGCAAAATAAATATGAGAGACCCCCCCCAACCCACACATGTTCCTACATATACATTTAACTTGCTTGGGTGTAATATGTTCTATGTAGAATACGTCTCTTAGAAAAACCTTATAAATCAACAGTTTTGAGCTTGGTAATACTTAACATTCAACATGAGAGTTTTGCCTTTGTCATTAGCAAGTCCTTACATCATAGACTATTATTAGACTGTTTGAAGTTTTAAAGTAAGTCCAGGCACAAAGTATTTACCATTGATTATGATAAACACAACTACAATGCCTTTTTAAATAATTGATTTTGTTCTTAGCAGATGGTAAAATGCAAAATAAAATTTAGGCTGTTGAATTACACATTGACCAAGACTTTCACTGATCAAGGTAAATGGAAAAGAAATGAAAAAAAAACATGCAAACATATACTTAAGAAACATACTTATACTTTCAAAAAGGAAAAAAGAGTAAAAATATATTTCAGACAATTAACTAAATTTCATTCCAGGGTTCATTCAATAGTTACTCAGCATTACACACTGCAGTAGATACCAAATTGTATGTATAAGCCACTTTCTATGACTGTGAGATACTTTACAATTTGGTCATGATAACTAAAAATTGCAAGATCAATATACTACAAAATTATTGTAATACTAATAAGTATTTAACTCCTCCTATAGAAAGGACAACTAAAAAGACTTCATTTAATAGTAAAGATGACAAAAGAAGAGTAATTTACAAGTATAACCACATCCCCCCCAAAACAATAAAATACTCCACGTGTATAGATAAAGGGGGAAAATCAGATTACAAGTACTTTTTTAGATGAAGTCTATAGTACATTTACTATCAAGAGGATCATTGAGAAACTATATTAAAAGACTGTTATTCACTATCTAAATGAAATAATGTTGGAAATGAATGTTACAAATGGGAGGTAGGGAATTAGGATGCTCTTAAGAGATAGAGTTTTAAGTTTTGAATCAGTAGGAACTCAGTGAGCATTTTTAATTGCAAGAGTGATATAATCAAATTTGTGCTTAAAAAAGAACAAAATCCATCTCTTGTAGTCATGTGGAGAACTGAAATGAAGCATGACAGAATAAAGAGAGGCCAGATTTAGCAGAGATAATTAGGACAAATTCAAGGATGGTTGCTTCCATTTCCCAACAGAATCATGGAGTGTTTACTGGTTCATTTCGCAAGATCAGAGCACGAGGAAGAAAATTTTTGTATGAAGAGTTACACTTCCGTTTTGAATGATAAGTATTTGAAGATTTCTTATGGGCTTGGATCAACTTGTTGAGGGAGTTTAGAGATTCCACGTTTGAAAATGTTCCCTGTGAAAATAGAGCTTAAAAAGACATATCACTCACCAAACAGGCATTGGTTCTAATCTTATAGAACTGTAATAATTGCAATAGAAGAAGAACAAATTCTCACGCAGCCCTCTCCAGGCCCCAGGTAGAAGCTCCCTCAGACTCATCAGGATCTTAAATCTCACAAGTCCCTACAGGTATGGGTTGTTTGTTGCTCTCATTGTTTTCCTCACTTGAAGTGACTTGCTTCTTTGAAACTAAAGTCATAGGTGTTGCACTGCTTACTAGCAAATAACATTAAATACCTTACCTTATTCACCTTTGGTCTTGGGTCTTCTAGTTATTTAGATTACCATGTTTTTATATTTTAGGGCTTTAGGGGAGATTGTTATGGGCAGCCAAAATCTGTAGCTTCCACAGATGCATTAAACACAAGCCCAGAAAATCAGAAATGCCCGAAAGAATGTATCTTCTGTGTGAATTAGCAAAAGGAAAAGTCTGAGAATAACTTAGCATAGTTAAAAAAAATACTGTGACATTATAAACTATAAGTATAGCAGTTTTCATCTGAAGGACCATTCCTGAGCTAACAACCATGATCAACTTATATTATACTGTATCATATTACTAGTTCCTGGTTGTTTTACCTTGAAATAGAATTTTCTTAATATATCACTTGCTTAAGTTATGAGCAGCTTTCCATTACTGCAAAAAAAAACCCAAAATAATCAACTTATCAAGACAAAAGATTTATTTTTGATTAGAGGTTTGGATGTTTGACTTCATGATCAACTATCTCCATATCATTTTAGCCTATAGTAATAAGGCATGACACAAAATAAATTATAAAGACCTGAAAAAAAGGAGAAACCAGTTATTTAAGGAAATTCCAGTAATGGCAGACAGTATTCAAAGACATCTCCCCTCTAAGAAATTATTCCATTTCTCATTATTACCAAGATTGAGGCTGAGCCTCTAAATAGTAAGTTTTGTGGAATTCTTTAATATCAAAACTGTCATTCTCCCAACAACTGGCTTTGGGCTCCATTTCTAACAGCCTCTTCCTGAGGCATTGTTTCTATGTTTACCTAAGCAATTAACATATTAGTTCAAAGTAACAAGTGAAATACTGAGACTCTCAATCACCTCATTTGAAGAAACTTCTTTGTTATTTCAAGAGAGTGGTTTGGCTAATCTAAGTTGATATCAGACAAATACTGTAATTTTAAATCTATAATATGAGTTAAATATGTCATATATGTGCACATACTTGCTTCTACCTTCTCATGTTAAATTGACTTATATTAATCATGATGCTTTTTGTTCCTGGTGACAGAAATGCACCTAAAACTAGCCTTTAAAAGGTAATTCATTCATCCATACACGTACAGTGATTTATTCTTGCATCTAGCCACGTTTTGCAGACAATGAGTTTAGTCTTTAGCATAACAGAAGTTGAGGATCAGTGATGCCATCAGAAGTCAACCCTCTTCTTCCCTGCATACACAGCTTGCTCCATTACATTTATTTTTATACAGGCTCTAAAATAACAGGACAGGATGGATACTGGAAGCCTTAAGCCTACAGCGCCCTCATAAATCTAGATTCTATGGTGACTATTAAAAAATGCAATTCCTTTTATGTTCTTTTGTTGATGACCTACTTTTTAAAATCTTTGTATCCAAAGCTTTTAGGATTTTCTCTCTTCTCGCTGTTCTGTAATTTCACAGTGATTTGTCTTGTTACAGGCCTTTTTAAAATTTACTGTGCTTGTGCTCTCTTTGGAATTTTTTTTTATTCTGGAAACTTATATTTTCCATGCCTGAGAATAAACCTGATATTGTTATATTGATAATAACTTGACTTCCATTTTGCCTTCCCTTGTGTTGAAATCCAAGTGATATTAATCAGTTCACTGATCTTAGAATTATCATATTATTTTCACCTTTCAATCTCAGTTTGTTATATCTGAAACTTATGAATTTCTCTAGTTCATTAATTTCTCAATTCCAGTGTTTCATTATGAAATGTCAATTTTATATGGATTTTAAACTTTCTTTAATTATCGTGTTTTTCTTTTCTAATATTTCATTTTTCTTTTTATTCTGTCTTAAATATTTTATGTTGCAGTTTCTCTCAAATATCCTAGGATTTGCAGTGTCCTGGTATTCATGTACTAGTATTGAGTCCCTAGTACATGACTAGATCTTTGAGCTTGAAGTGTAGTGTGATAGATGAGCCCTCCTTGGGCAGTATCAACCACTTCCCAGGGAAAACACAAGAGCACAGTGCACACTGGGTATTGGAATGCCAGCTTGTGTGTTTCTCAATGTCAAACTACTCTACATCTTTCTTTTTTCTCAGGTTCTATACCTACTTTTAACTGTTGTGGAGGCTAAGAATGAAAAGTGAGAAATGAGCCTCCAGCACAAAGATCTTTATTTAATCTTACCATAATAATTGCACTTGGTGCTCCACAGATAGCCAGCTTTGATC
Organism: Ondatra zibethicus; assembly: GCA_004026605.1. Lineage (NCBI taxonomy): Eukaryota > Metazoa > Chordata > Mammalia > Rodentia > Cricetidae > Ondatra > Ondatra zibethicus. The sequence continues at coordinate 4,426 of PVIU01022971.1, read as the reverse complement.
TAGAGATATAACTAGCAGTTAAGAAAGAACATTGTTTGCTCCTTCAGTGGACATAATATCAATTCCCATCATTCACCAGGCAATCTACAGCCCACTCCAACTCCAGTTCCAAGTATGTGAGGCTGCTTTCTGCTCTCTGTGAATACCCAAAAGGCATGTGGTACATACACACACCAGCAGGAAAACACTCTTACACATAACAATTTTAAAAAAAAAAGCACTTAAGATAGAAAATAGAAGATGCCAAAGTGACCTTCACTCTAATACACAGAGACTTCAGACAATAGTAATCAATGGTCATCTCTCACATCCTGGAGTCACTTGAGAATTCAGTTCAGTCAGGAGCTCTTGGGATCCTGTTGCTTTTTATGTCACAGTGCTAGAAAACTAGAGTTTGCTCTTGGGGAATGTATTCTTCTAGCATATTCTTTAATGTTTGCTCAGTGAAGACTGTGCACATGGGTATCAAAAAAGGTATCTTTTGATTAAAATGAGATTATTTTTGTCTGTATCTTTGTTTTACATTTATTCTTCAAAAATATTTTTAGACTGAATGGAGACTATATATATGGTTTATACATAAGATTTATGTATATAATATTTCTTATTTTTTTTTCAGTAGGGGAAATCCAAGATCAAGGTTTTGACTTGTTTTATGTCCCTTCTGGAGGAGATTATTCAAGATGGAGAGATAGGTCACTGGGAGAATACAGACCGAGTTCCCTCCTAATGTACTCAGTGAAGCAATGAAATTCTTGGGATTTCTTATAAGATGATGAGTATCAACCAGACAGCTGCAGGTAGTAACTTAGAGGCAGCTGTCAAAGAATACCACTTAACTTTTAGGGAACAGAGAGACTTCATGAGAATCTCATGAGAGTTCTTGAGCCATATTGGCCACTGCCATCCTTACAATGTTTCTATTTCTTTCCCTGTGTGAATAGTCACAGGACTCATCTCATGTCTGTCTCAGAATGTGAATGTTGCTGCTCTGATATATAACACCTTAATGAGATGTCCAGCCCAGAGGAAACAGCTTTCCCAAGCTATTTGCTAAGAATCTGACAAGTGTGCCTTTAGCTTCTAGGATGGTAATTATTGATACATCTTTTAGAGGGCTAACGATGACCCTTTGTGAAAAATCAGCAGAGGACAATGGGAGGTCCCTTAAGGAATCTCTTAAGATGGTTTATTGGATAAATTACTTTAAACAGTGTACAAATATAGCCAGGACTTTGATTTATGGAATACAATTCCATCCAATTATTGTTATGCCTCTACTGAAGAAAATTATTTAAAAATATCTACCCTTTCATTGATATAGTAGATATATTTAAAATATTGTAAAATATGCAAAACTCTTAGATTTATTGAGTAAAAGTACAAAAATTAATTATTAGTTCTAATTGCTTCTTCTGTAATATAGAGGGCTGGTATTCTGATTTTTCACATGAGGACCACTGAGGGAAGATCATGGAGGGAAATGTCTGATTTTTTTCTATTTTTCAAGGTGACTAAAGAGCTCTCTCCAGTGATAGTAAATTTTTGATGTATATGTGTGTTTCCATATGTGTATACATGTATATGAATATAGTGCACATTGTATTAGTGTTATATTGCATATTTATTTTCTGAAGAGGGATGATAAATGTATTATATACTTTTGGTGATCTTGAACTGCTGTCCTTACATCTTGACTGTTGTGATGCTTGATCTCACAAATTATCTCTAGTACTCTTTCTCATCACCCAATAAACATGCTAACATGTCTATAGCTTCTGCCCTGTAAGTACATTTATCAGTGCTGCAATGATCCCTTAAATAGCTTTATAAATCAAGTTACCATTTAAAGTATGTACTAAAATACTCTGTTTAACATTCCAAATATGCTAAACCCTTGGCACAAGCTTTATCATGGAAAATGAAGCTCTTTTCCAGCTACCCGGGAGTCATAAGCTATGGGGAATGCTGCTTTCTAATGGTGATTAATCCGCAGGATTCCAGAGATAACAAGAAAGCATTGTGTTGATTAAACTGTCTTCACACAAGAAACAAGAACCTGGAAGGATATGTGTTCTTGTGTGTGTGTGTGTGTGTGTGTGTGTGTGTGTGTGTGTGTGTGTTTTGTTTTTTTGTTTTTTGCTTTCGTGTTCTTTTTCCTTTTAGATTTCTCTGACAGTGTAATTTTTGAAATTAGGTATGTGCTGAAAGACAAGTATTTGCAACTTAGATCTCCATGAAATATGGAGAGCATTTCCTTTGAATTTTTTTTCCTGATTTTCTAAAAGGAAAAGAGAAATTGTTTAGTATTTTCCTCAAAGAAATGGTGTATTTGTGTGCATTTGTGTGTGTGTGTGTGTGTGTGTGTGTGTGTGTGTGTGTGTGTGTGTGTGCAGCATTTTTCTATTTCCTTTTTCTGGGAATGAAGCAGCATATGAGCAGATGTTGTAAGCATCACATTGAGTATCAATTTCTCTATCATGGATCTATCTTAAAGAAAACGCTACTGAACACCTGCATGGGCTATGAGCTGGTTTCCTAGGAATTGCTACATGACAGGTAGATTATGTGACAATGATCTAATTAGCGTTATTCTAATCAACATAGAGAAATTAACTTTAATAAGACAATAAAACGTGTCATTCTTTAACTATGATATGAACTGACATATATACAGAAGCATGCATCTGAATATATATGTACATATATTAATCATGAATATGATTTTGAAAAACTTCTGGTAATGAAAAAATTAGAATCTCTCATGAATGTAAATTTAACAGTGAATAGAACAAATAAAAATCAATCTTTATATCAGGTTATAAATTTTCTATACACAAGGCCAATTATTTCTGGTAGAAATACAGGAAAATTACTACAGTGCTGTTTTAGAATTTCAAGTTTAAAATATCATGGACACATCTTAAACACTGATGTATTTGTTTGCCAAGCAATTATGTGAGCCAGTTACTGAAATTTATAATTTAACTTTAATTTTTTAGAAAATATCCTATATTAACTTACAACATATGAAAAAAGTATTATAACATATAATATATAATATATAACATATAATGACTGTCATAAGAATTTAATTCTGACTGATATCAGTATTAAATATAAGAGTAACATGTATTTACAGTAGATATGGAATTTTTTTAAGGATTGTTTTTATAAATGAGGGATATTTATGAAACAGCTAGTAGAGCTTGAATTTCAGGGTGCATTTCATACATTATTATCTCATAGGTCAGAGTTTAGTATAGTATTTTATAATAATTTTTAATTCAAATTTTTCTGTCCACAAACAATGTCATGAATATGTAGATTTGAGGAAAACTTGGAGAAATAAGTTCTCCACTCTGTGACTTCTGAGGATTGGCCTCCAGTCCTCTGGTTTGAAAACAAGCAGCTTCACCCATTGAATTGTCATCTGGCCATTTAAGTAAACAACAAATTCTTATTGTACTCTGCATAGATTTTGTGAACTTACTACTCTTGTCCATATAGAATTTTCCCATCTGTAAGCAACATTTTCTGTTTCCTATTACCATTTCCCATTCCTATCTCATGCATTATTTAAGCTAAATCATTGTCTTAGATTTGCAAAACTCGTAGTGTATTTTATCATCAAATTCCTCTAATGAAAACTGAGTTAGTTACAACTGACAGATTCTTCTTAAAAGACTGCATTTTCCAGCTTCCTTTTGTAAAACATGAAAGTTTGTTCTGCACATTTCCCAGCTGTCCTTTGCACAACATGGAAATTTGTTCTACTCCTCCCATTTTCCTCTGCAGATCTTTTGACCAATCATACACATGGGTGACCAAGATGCCCCTTCACTGTGAGTAAATATCCCTCCTTAAGTCTGACCAAGCTTCTCTTTCTTTCCAGCTTGTTCTCTGTGCATCTGATTTTTAAAATAATCTAGCGACAATAACTACAATTGGCAAAAGAAAAATGAATATTGTATAGGGAAGATTTTAAACAAGCAGAATGCAATGGTTACCTTTATAGTAACATACAATAATATATATATTGTTAGAAGATAACATATTTAAGAGTTGAAAGTTGCTGCAAGATTGTTTTGTTTATTTGTTAAGGAAATCTTGCAAGGAAACTGTATTTTAAAAGCTATACTTGTTTTAAGTGAAGGCAAAGCTATAGAAAGTACACCTGCTCAATATCATGATATATTTATTTCCTCAATTAAGCCCCTTAATTAGGGATTCTATAGCAAATAAGTGAATAGTCAGAGAATTAATCCTCACCTGAATATTTATAGCTGCAAAAGCCTCTGGAGTGAATTATCTGCTAACGTGCTAATGTCCATCCTTTCTCAAGAGGACAGAGTCATTTAAAAAAGATTGTACCATTTAGTTTAATTCTTGTCTGAAAATGCAGGTGTGCAGGCTACTTAAATGG
>PVIU01022970.1:0-28355 GCA_004026605.1 Ondatra zibethicus | reverse complement strand
AGACTCACAGAGTACACCCTGTCTATACCTATCAAGTGATGAAATCAAAGGTGTGCACCTCCACACCCAGCATTTCAGGTATCATTTAACAAAAGGCAATGAGCAACTATAGTATATCTATATCTGATACTACTACTCAGCAATACAGATATCATGAGTAAAACTTTAGTACATTGTGGCTACTAAAAATATTTTGAAAAAGTACATACTGTATGAACCCATTTTTAAAGCATGTTTGAAAGGAAACATGTTATAGTTACTTAGATTTTATTACATTTTGATTCTTTTTCCCAGGGTCTTTGAAAAAAAATCACCTTCTGTGCTGTATAATCTAGATGATGTGGCAGTCTCCCCTGGTAAATTAGTGATAAAAATAAGGAGTATGTTATATATAGTTATAAAAATACAGCCTACCATGATCTTTACATAAAGTAATTGGTTTTGTTGAAATTCAGAAGCAATAATATTTAAGTATAACTCTTTTTCATTTCCTACTTTCAGGTGAACAAATTGAGCTTCAGAAACATTAAATGTTTTTAACCAAGTTTACACAAGTTCAATGCAGAAACAAAAGCAGGACCATGAGGAAAGTGGCCTCACACTCAGCTTCAAGATTGTTCCTCCTCCTCTGTTGGAAAAAGCTCTGCTCTACCATCAAGCACACAGCTTTGGGCTAGAGAACACAGTGGGATGGTGAAAGGGAATAAAACACCCACCTAGATGTCCAGATTAGCCAAATTAATCCTGGTGACCAATAGGATGACAGATGAAATAGCCAGATCACCCCAGCACTTATAATTTTCTTTTTTTCTCTTTTATGGTGCTGAAGATTGAACCTGGGGTCTCATAAGTTAGGCAGTTACTTTTCTATTAATCAACATCCCCAAATCCTAGATTTCTCATTTTCTAAATAATGATTTTACTTTTGTTAATGTTCATTATTTTAGTCTATTTTTTAAATCTCTGATCCTTTCCTATGTATGGTTGTTTATGATATATAATCACTAGTGTAAAAAGCTTTTATTAAATATCCATATCTCATTTGCTTTTAATTTATACTATTGTCTGTGGCTTCTGCTACAGTGATATTGGGGATCAAGCCACTGAACACACAGGGCGGATGTTTTGCTAATGAGAGTCACACTAATCCCAGTTGAGAAAAACAGGTGATAGTACTATACTTAAAATTTTAGCCACAGAATAAGGCAAGAAAAAATATTAAAATAAGAAAGGAACATGTCAAAAATTACAGATTGTATCAACCTACATTTAAAATACCCAAAAGACTCCATCAGGAGAAACTTGGATTTGAAAAAAAAAATTCAGGAAAGTAGCAGTAACTGCCTCTAGCTCCCTTACTAAAGAACTCATAGGTTATAAAAATAGGTTGGGCATCCGACAGTGCTCAACCAATGGGTCCCAACACCTTTGGGAATTGAATGACCCTTTCACAGTGGTCTCATATCAGATATCCTGAGTATCAGATATTTGCATTGTGATTCATATCAGTAGCAAAAATCCTGTTTTGAAATTGCAATAAAATAATTTTATGGTTGGGTGTCACTATACCATGAGGAACTATATTAAAAGGCCCCAATATTAAGGAAGTTGAGAACCATTCGTCTAGAGAATGCCCATCCTTACAGAAAGTTCCATTGAATACTGTTTCTCTTACTGGTACCAGGCACCTGCCACATATTATTTTTTCAACAATAAAGCAGCCACATGTAACAGAAACTTCTGTGAGTTCTGTTAAACAGACAAGGGCACTGGCATTGATAAAAATGAAGAATCATATTCAAACAACACACAAAAACTGTGAATGGCAGAAATGGTGTTCTACATAATTTCTACACTTCTACAAAATGCCAAGCTATAGGCTTTTCTTCATCACTCCTATAAGTCCCTCAGTGAAGGGCCAGGAAGTGAAAAATCTAGGCAAGCAAAGCCAAAAGGCAAATGAAATGTGACTACTCAATCAAAATCCTGTAAAGACAAAAGCCATATGCTCATCTTTCTGAAGTTGTAATTGACTTCAGAGTATAGATTTTACTTATGTTTGTAAGGTAAGAAAACTAAGCACTGTTGAGGAGCAATTGAAAGTTTTTAACTGAATTATCACTCCTACGTTCTAAGAAAAATATATTTTTAGTATGAAAGTGTTGTTTTTAAGTTGTTATATTCTTTTTGTCAGGGCTGACAAAGTATGTGTCCTTTCTGTGCCACACACTACAGAAACTTGGGCACAGAAATCAATTCCTGAAAACTCTGTAAAATTCAGATATCAATAATATCAGTTCAAGGATGGTATAAGAGTATTGTGGGAACCAGGGGCTAATCCTAAGAAAGGGTACATGAATAGGCTTATCGAAGCACACTATCAATTGCACAAGGCAACTTTAAAAAAAAAAAAAACAGTAGTTGGAAGGATAGTGGTGCCAGGCTCTCCAACAGATAGGGCTGAGGAATAGGCGATCCCACTGGTCTTTCCCTGGGGCTGAGCGGGATGGTGTCAATGACCCAGACCTGCCCCTGGCCCCCTGGGAGAAACACACTGACTTGGGAGTCTTTTGAAGCAGGATCTCATTGAATTGTACTAGGCATGAACTTATATAGGGTTGTGATGGGGGTGGGAGTCTTGGGATGGGGTGCAGTAGAGTAAGGAAGAAGTGCCAATTATATTCTGCCACATTAGCAGTGGCTGGGCAGAGGCATGTTTAGGTCGGGCTATGCTGAGTCACTCATATGTCAAAGTCATGGACAAAGACAAGTCTCCAAACTCAAGCTAGGCTCAGGAAGTTACACTGGACCTCACCCCCAGACCTTATGAGGCCAACATAGTGGAACATATGTGAAAATAAAGAAGAGAAGTAAATACCGAGACTTAAAAGGTTAAACTAGGATGGAGAAAACAGGAGGGTCAGGAACTGGGTTAACCAAAACTTAGGATTATAAAAAGGAAGACTTTATGGACATCCACTAGTTAGTAAACTAATTTAAAAATAGAACTTAAACTGAAGAGTTCAAACAAAATAGCCTTGCGTGTGTAAGAAAGTTTGTTCCACAAGTCATGAGTAAGTAAAAATTAAATCCAAAATGTAGACTACCTCCCTACAACTTATTGTTAAGGAAGCCCCAGAAGTTTTCAAAACAATACAATCTGTTGCCATTTCCCTGAGTCACTCATGATAACTAAGACCCTATTGCTGAAGACAATATACACTTTGACAACAGCACATGAAGAATTCAACTTCCAACCAACAAGGAAATTTGTTCCCTGGTGGCAAGATTTCATAGTACTGGAAGGTGACATAGGGAGAAAAGACATCAAAGTACAAGAAAGAAAACCAGTACTAGACCCTGCATGCTACAGTGTCTACCTGGCAGCCAAGGTATGCCCACTGGTATAACAGTAGCATTAATATCACACAGCAACTGATTTCTGGCTAGAGTTGAGGCTATTTCATGGGAGAGGGTTTCATTACTAGTACTACTGTCCTGATTAAAAATCCAATCACAATTCCTAGGGTAGACTGTGTTATTATTTTGCTAGGTGGTCATACTCTTAATTTGCCTTTTAAAAAATGTGTGTTTGTATCCATAGCCTTGGGCTGTTCTCAACTATGGTCAAAGAAGCTTCTTGACTTTTGTTTTCTTTCTTTAAAATGTTTATTTTATGAGCATAAACATTTTGCCTGCATGCATGTCTGTATACTATAAACATGTCTGGTGCACACAGAGTTCAGAGGAAGGTGCCAGATTCCCTTGGAACTGCTATTATGGACAATTGTGAGCCACCATGTGAATGCTAGGAATCAAGTCTGGGTGCTCTCTGATATAGCAGTAAGTGCTTTTAACCAGAGTGATCTCTTGAGCCACAAAGCTTCCTTTTTAAATATATAGAAGCCAATGGAAAGATTCACTATTTGTCAAAGTGATGAAAAATAGGAGACCCTATGTTCAGCTACAAATTGAATATCTATATTAGCCTTACAACCACTAAGGCTCAGAGGATATAATGAAAGAGGAGACAGAAATAATGTCAGAGCTGAAGGAGGCAATGTGTGCTGTGGGCTGCTGTCTTCTGGATCTGAAGTGTGGTGTGGGTATACAAATAGTTTACAAACCCAAAATCCTAACTCCACTGATCTTTTTGAGATTTAGCAGTTTTCCTTGAATAAGCATTCAAGGAAATGTTGCTGGTCTTTGGTGAATTTCCAGAGTTCTGAAAGGGTTGGTTATGACTTTGGGGGCCAGAATTTTCATTGTTTTATGTACAGACAGGTTTATCATGATCCTTAGTCTGTCATTCTAAACACCCTGCTATGGTAGGGTTTTAATAAGTACTCATTTTTTAAGGTAAAGTATTTGCACAGAATTATTACCCCAAAAGAAAATCCATTTTTATAATATGGTGTATCTAAAGAGATAGCCACACAATTTTAGCCTTTAGTCTATTGATGCAGTGAATTATATTTAATCATACAGAGGTAACCTTATATTCTTGGGATGTATCCTACTTACATGTTACTGCTATAGTTTGAATGCATGTACGTACATGCAAAATTGATGTTGAAATGTAATTGCAATTATAATAATTTTAAGAGGTGGGGACTTTCAAAATCTCTGCCATTATAAATAAATTAACATATTAATAAAGGCATGGATTTATTATAATACAATGAGTCCAAGCTTTTCTTTTAATATCATTTACCCTCCTGTCTTCCCCATGCAGGATAACACAAGAAGTCCCTGGCTAGGTATTGACATCTTAACCTTGTGATTCTTGTACCAATAATGGTGTGAAAATTAATGTCTGTATTTTATAAATTACCCAGTTTTAGATGTTCTTTTATAGTAGCAAAAAAAGAAGTTGAATGGTTTTATTATATTCTTTCATAAATCACTGAGTTCTATTTGTTTATATTTGGGTAGAGTATTGGCATCTATGGAAATTAATGCCTGTCCTTCATTTTTTCTTTCTTTTCAAATAAATTTTTTTTCAATAAGTATTAAGACTATGTTTCGTTCATAAAACAAACCAGGAGATGTTCAGTCATTTTTTTTCTGCAGTTTTATGAAAAACTGGACTAATTTCTTGTTTGAACGTTTGCTAGAACTTGCCAGTAAAAGCATCTGGAGCTGGAGTTTTCATTGTGAAAAGATTGCTGCTTAAAGACTTTAATTCATTTAATTATTTTAGAACCATGTGGACTTCTAATTCTTATCAAATTGGTTTTGGTACATCGGACTTTTAAAATAAATCATCTGTTTAATTTAACTATTCACCTTCTTGGAAAGAATAGCTTCATAAAATTTTATCTTTCTAATTTGAAGCATCTGCAGTAACACTTTTCATGTTGATTATGGAAATTTTACAGGAAAAATATGAAAATAATTTTTCTTTGTTTGAGAGAAGCTTTGACTCTGATAACTAATTTTTTCCAAATATATTTTACTTTTAAAGACTCTGCTTATTCTCATTTTAAAGGCAAATATATTTGGAGTTATTTCATTAAAATGGTCATTATCAGATAATGCATAAAGAGCAAAATTTATAAGGTAGTTATTAGTAGTAAAAGATTGCTTAAGAAGAGTACCGTTTCAATTTAATTATATAATAATCTCAGGCCAGGTGGTGGTGGTGCACACCTTTAATCCTAGCACATAGGAGACAGAGACAGGAGATCTTTGAGGGTTCAAGGCCAGTTGGGTGTACAGAAAGAGTTTCAGGACAAGATCCAAAGTTACAAAGAAACCCTGTCTCACAAAACCACAACAACAACATTGAAATCTCAAAAATAAAAGAAATATTTTTAAAAGACTAAGAAAAAAAGAAAAATGTTTTTTGAATTCTTATTTTCCTAGTCACTATTCAGTTTTCTGATTCTTCTTCACATCCATCATTTCCCCTTTAAAGATTCTACATCTTAGACTCTCATTATCTTTCATTGTTCTATACAATTGTATTTTTGCAACCAACTCCATGTTTTCTTGATGATAATTGCTTTTTAAGCATTCTTATGATTAGTTAATATGAGTATTTCAAGAATATTTATTCCTGGAGTTCTGTTGGTTACTATATATTCTTTCTTTTACATTTAAGTTGAACAACCAATTTTTCAATATCTTAAAGTGATGACTTGCTAGAAATTTGTGATATTATGATATATATTTTTCATAATTTCTGACTTATACCTTCTTCCTCAAGTCAAGAACTACAATTTCTCTTCTCCAAGGTCTCATAGAAACTCCATTGTTTTTTGTTTCCTTTGGTTTTTGGAGTTGACTGTAAAGAGAAGTTTTGATATCACCCTTGTCTAATTGAAAGATGTAAAACTTTTCTCATTCTAAAGAATGATGCCCTTTAGAAGGAAGAACCCTGCACACACACATAAGTTAAGAAGAAATTTGAAAAATAGCATGTGTGCAGGGTTTCCCTATCTAGTCTACTGATATATACCAATGAAGCTCATATATACCTCCAAAGGACAAGGTTGTGACAACTTGTGAATAGCTGAACAAATAGAGGTCTCTGGAGAGTAGTGTCCCCAGAATCTGGGTAGTTTATACTATTTTATCTTGAAACACACCCACTTTTCTCCTTCCAGCTCTAATCTGTTATTAATGTCTTCTATTGCATTCTTCATGTCATGTACTATAGTAGCCAATTCCAAGAGTTCAATTTGAATCTATTTTATAATTTTTATCCTCTACCTAGATTTTTTGAGAAATAAAATAGTTACAAATATTTCATATTTGTGTCAGCAAATTTCTAAACATGTGCAAGATACAGATTAGATTTGATTTCTCATGATCATTTTCACATAATTTTTTTTACCATGATGAGCTCAAACATCTTTCAATATGCAGTCTTAGTTAATGTGTGTATTGCTGTGACACCATGACTACTGCATAGCAGCATGCAGGCGGACATGATGCTGGAGAAGGAGCTGAGAGTTCTACATCTTGATCCACAAGCAGCCAGAAGTGAGTGCCACACTAGACATAGCTTGTACATTTGAGACCTCAAAGCCTGCACCCCTAGTGACATACTTCCTCCAACAAAGCTGCACCTACTCCCACAAGGCCACACCTCCTAATACTATCATTCTCTATAATCCTATGCAGGCTTTTTTATTTTTCTTTCAAACTACTACATATGCTTACTGACTTACATTTTCTGCAATTGCACCTTCATGTTTTTCACAATTCTCTATATCAAGTTCTCTTCATTAAACACAAAATAAGACTTCTTACAGACATTAATGGTCGAGGATCCACAGTTTTCTAGTTCTGAGCTGTGTTTTGAATTTATTTGAATCATTTTTATTCGGACGTCTAAAATTTTGGTGATACATATGTGTGAGAAAGAAACCACTGGTCCAAAGGAAGTAAATGCACACATAAAACCCCAGAAATCCCACACAGGTAAAAGTTTGTAGGCCCAAGGAAGCTAAACTTGGTATAGATATTCAGTAACATATTGCCTATACCTAACCCATTTACTCCTGGATAGAAAGGTGAATGGAAGATCATGTATTCTGTGTGAGACATGAATGAGATATGAATATGCTGTTTCTCATGCAGGAAAAATATGGAATCTTGTTAGAGCTACTCACACAAATAAACTCTGCTAATGTCAAAATTGTGAGATAGGCTCCAAAGGCAGGAGGGCCCAACAGGGACAACAATGAAATAGCAAGTAAAGTATCTGGTTCCAATTGGAACATACAGAGAACACTGTTACCCCTGAGGCTCACACACCTTTGATTAAGACAACATACTACATGGAAATGCACATTAGTCTTTGGTCAGTTTCCTGCATAACCAACTTCTGGCATGTGAGTATTTGCCTCAGCACACTAACACCATGCTCAACTCTACACTATGAAGTCCAAATCTATAAGGCACTTACAGAGATGAACATGACCCTCAGACTTGAAAGAAGACTAGGATTTCCAATGCAGAGTCTACTTGTGGGAGTCAGCCATGTTTAGCTAAGTATGGGCAGGTCACCCAAAGGAAGTTCTTTACTTCCAACCATTATCACCCGCCAGAGTAGAATTCGACCATCCATAAATTTAATAAGAGGCCTGAGTCTCAGTAGTTTACCCTGAGGCAATACCTCATTGCAGGAGGAACCACAAGCTGAGATTACCCAACCACCATCCAAAAACAGACCATCCAAAGGAAATGCCTAACATTCAAACCACTGTAGATAGGATCACCTGTAGATAGTACACACTCACCAGGACACCCCTAGACAAATGTCAGCCAATCAGAGGTCCTCAATCTCAGAAACCCCTCACCCCCACCTTTACTACTATAACAACCCAATTCTAATTGAGCTTAGGGCTCTCCGGTTATTCCAATACATTGTACATGCGGAGAGACTAAGTTTGCAAACTTGATTAAAATAAAGGCTCTTTGTTTTTACATGTGGGCCTCAGTCTCCTTGTTGACTTTTGCAGGGACTTCATGAATTTGGTCACAACACTACCCACAATGACACACTGGGGCAAAAATTCTAGGGTAACATCAGTGGACTCTAGGACAAAGCAGAGGGATGGAAATGTTTCCTGGTGGATATGTAAGAAAAGAAGCAATTGAGGTACATGAGAGATAATGTCAAAGAATGCACAGAAGCATATTCTCACAAACATTTATATATAGTCACTTTACCATGCTAACAGAGAGAGAGAGAGAGAGAGAGAGAGAGAGAGAGAGAGAGAGAATGGAAACAGAATGTACCACTGAAAGTCATGAGTATGGGAAATGTAGGGAGGAACACCCTCTCTTTGTCTTGTCCCCTCATAAACTGATGTGGGGATGCAAGGATGGGTGGTCATGCCAGTGCTAGAATATAAAAGAAATGCCTCTGTTCTCCAATCAGACCACCTAGCCAGCCCTCTCCAGGGTACTCTGTGGCTTTAAACCCCCTCCCCCAGGGCTAGACTAGGTGGAGGCAGGGCTTCCTGACCAAACAATGTAAGGGTGTGGTTACTCCTAATCCAACAAGAGGGGTCTTCAGTGGGAGGTCTGGAGGCAAGAGGGGTCTACAGTGTGAGGTCTGGAGGTTGGCTAAATTCCCGGCAATCACCAACATGGGAATGTTAGCTACAAAGTTACAGGTATCTAATGCAGCTAAATCAACACATGCCAATACCCAAGCCATGAAAACGGGAGAGAAATGCAAATGTAATGTCAAGGTAAGCTATTCTCCCTACCCTCTTCTCACAGCCACACACACCCTCAGACCTCACTCCTTCCCGTGATCCCCTGTTCCCTTCCCAACTCCACCTTCTTTCCCCTAACCAATGCCTTCCTATGATCTCTTAAGAAACCAGTGCCAGAGCAACAGCGATTCTACCAAGGTTGTGGAAAGAAGCCATCCCCCACAAAAGCTCAGACTCCTTTGGTTAAGGTGACTCAGGAAAGAAATCTGGAAAGATTCAGCCATTATCGTCAACTGAACAAGAAACTTCACCGAGAAGTACAAGAGGAAAATGAAAAAAGCAACACCAGCACCACCAGTACCTCAAGCGATGACCTGGACAGCTGGTGAGGCGGCATGGAGGCAGGAGACCTCAGAACCACCTGCCAAGTGTCCAGAGGTCTCACTCCTGACCTGTGAAGCCCTAAGCTTTGTTACAACTGGTGGTCAATGATGAAGAAAATAAAATCAAACTCTTAGGAGTAAATACCTGTGTTTGTGTGTTCTTTGATGGGAGGCAGGGGAGAAGAGAATATGAGAAGGGTGGGTGTCTAAGGAGGGTGAGAGACGGGATGGGAGGGACAAAAGTAGGGGAGGAGGGGGGAAATAGGGGTGGTAGAAATGGTGGAGGATTGGGGAGGTGGAGAGTTCGGTGGTTGGGAAGGTTGGGGTAGTTGTGGAAGGTAAGGCAGGAGGCAAATATGTAGGAAGGGAAGGAGGTGGATCTTCTGAGATTGGGGTCCACAGTGAACCAGATGTAGGTGGTAAGGATTTGGTCACAAGATGGCAGTGCACACAACCTCCCCCTTACAAGTTTGACCAAGAAGAGGTAGAGAGACCCAGATGGGGAGAGGTATGATATGTGGAATGACAATGACAACTCTTGTAGGAGAGTTAGACAATGACCTCAGCTGCTAGCCAGCCCCATACTGTGAAGAAAGGAAATAAATTCCCTAAAAATCAGCAATCCCCTCATCCCATTGAAATCTATCCCAAAGACAAAGGATGGTATTTTGTGAGGGCCACAATCCACCTTGTCATTAAGAAGCTTTGGGTGCAGCTTTGCATACTGAAGGTGGGAACAGTAGAGAGGGCTGTACCTGGCAGATGCTGTCTATAGAATTTTATGATATGAACAGAGCAGAAAAAGCTTGTCCTGTTTGTATTATGTCTATTGTCCTGCACAATATCTAATAACAAATGATGTTGGTGATTAAACACTTCCTTCTCTCCACCCCTGAGTCTTCCCCTGAACTAAATTCCAAATGTTTGCTATGATTTATGTTATGTCATATATGAATAGGTATATCTTGCCTTTGCACATTTTCAGTGATTTCCCTTTTAAGAACTGGGTGGATTCATGAGGGAGATTGTGTTCCAGTGTCCTATTGTGCAGTGGCCCAGCTCCTGCTGACAGTTCCCACAGCCTCCTTCCCTCACTTTTCCTCTTGCTGGGAATCACCAATCAGGGCTACTACATGGAAAGTTCTAGACTACAGGCCTTAAGCAAGGTAGGCCACAGAGGCATCCCTCATTAAAACCAGACTGTAAACAATGGGAGAATAAAGACAACCCAGAGAAAGACAGCCCTGGCTATATCCTGTTGTCTGTATTGATGTCTTACTCTATGCTGGTGTGACCACTGACATGCAAAGTTTTGTTTGAGAAATGCAAGAGTTTACTGAATGTGAACATATTTTATACATCTTCCACATTACCTTTAAAAGTAAAATATATTCTTTTTACTCAAGTTTTCCAAATTTGTGGAGTACAGGTTTTCGAAATATGATGTGATGATTCTCTCTATTTCCTCCATGTCTGTTGTTATGCCACCCTTTTCATTTCTGACTTTGTTAATTTGGATATCCTTTCTTTGCCTTTTGGTTAGTTTGGATAAAGGTTTGTCTATTTTGTTGATTTTCTCAAAGAACCAACTCTTTGTCTCATTGATTCTTTGTATTCATTTCTTTGTTTCGGTTTTGTTGATTTCAGCTCTCAGTTTGATTATTTTCTGTCACCTAGTTCTCTTATGTAATTTGCTTCTTTTTGTTCTAAAGTTTTCAAATGTTCTGTTAATTCACTAGTGTGGGATTTTTCCACATTCTTTATGTAGGCATTTAGTGCTATGAACTTGCCTCTTAACACTGCTTCCATAGTGTCCCCCAAAATATGGGTATGTTGTGTGGTCATTTTCATTGAATTTTAGGAAGTCTTTAATTTCTCCCTTTATTTCTTCCCTGGCCCATTGATGATTCTGGTGAGCTTGTTTAATTTCCATGTGTTTGTGGGTTTTCTGGAATTAGTATTTCTGTTGACTTCTAGTTTTAAAGCATGGTGATCTGATAAGGTACATTAGGTTATTCCAAATTTTTGCATTTTTTGAAGTTTGTTTTGTTACTGAGTATGTGGTCAATTTTTGAGAAGGTTCCATGAGGTGCTGAGAAGAAGGTATATTCTTTTCTGTTTGGATGGAATATTCTATAAATGTCTGTTAAGTCCATTTGAGTCATAACATCTGTTAGTTTCCTTATTTCTCTGTTAATTTTTTATCTGACTGACCTGTCCATTAGTGAGAGGGGATTGTTGAAGTCTCCCACTATTAGTGTGTGGGGTTTAATGTGTGATTTAAGCTTTAGAAATATTTCTTTACATATGTGGGTGCCCTTGTATTTGGGGCAAAGATGTTCAGTATTGAAGTTTCCTCTTGATGGAATTTCCTGTGACTAATATGAAATGTCCTACTTTGTCTCTTTTGACTGATTTTAGCTTGAAGTCTATAGTGTTAAATATTAGGATAGCTACACCCACTTGTTTCTTAGGTCCATTTGATTGGACCCCACCCTTTACTATGAGACGATGTCTGTCTTTGAGGTTGAGATGTGTTTCTTATATGCATAAGAAAGATAGATTCTGTTTTCGTATCCAGTCTGTTAGCCTGTGCCTTTTTATAGGTGTGTTGAGTCCATATACGTTAAGAGATATTAATTACCAGTGATTGCTATCTCCTGTTAATTTAGTTTTTATTGTTGGTGATGTTAATTTGTGTGTTTTTCCCTTCTTTGGGATTTGCTGCTATGAGACCATTAATTGTCTGTGTTTCTGTTGGTGTAGCCAACTTCTTTGTGTTGGAGTTTTCCTTCTAATATTTTGTGTAGGGCTGGGTTTGTGGCTAGGTATTGGTGAAATCTAGATTTGTCATGGAATATGTTGTTCTGTCCTTCTATGGTGATTGACAGTTTTGCTGGGTATAGTAGCCTGGGCTAGCATCTGTGGTCTCTTAATGTCTGCATAATTCTTGACCACGACCTTCTGGCACTCATTGTCTCCAGTGAGAAGGCAAGTGTAATTCTGATAGGTCTATCTTTAGATGTTACTTGACATTTTTCCTTTGCAGCTCTTAATATTCTTTCTTTACTCTGTATGTTTAGTGCTTTGATTATTATGTGGCAAGAGGACATTTTATTTGGATCCGGTCAATTTGGTGTTCTGTAAGGTTCTTGTATCTTCATAGGCATATCTTTCCTTAGGTTGGGAAAGTTTTCTTCTATGATTTCGTTAAATATATTTTCTGTGCTTTTTTTTTGAGTCAAACTTCTTCTCCTTCATCTCTACCTATTATTCTTAGATTTGGCCTTTTCATAGTGTCCCACATTTCCTGGATATTTTGGGTTAAGTTCTTGTTAGATTTAATGTTTTCTTTAACTGATGAGTCTATTTCCTCTATTGTATCTTTAGCACTTGAGATTCTCTCTTCATCTTTTGTATTCTGCTGTTCATGCTTGCGTTTGTGGCTCCTGATCATTTTCTCATGATTTCTATTTCTATAATTCCCTCAATTTGTGTTTTCTTTATTTTCTCTATTTCAGTTTTCAAGTCCTGAATAGTTTCTTTCATATGTTTTATTTCTTTTTCTTGGTTTTCTTTAAGTGATTTGCTGATGTCTTCGAATTTTTTGTTTGTATTTTCCTTCATTTCTTTAAGGGAATTTCCCATTTCCTCTTTTAGAGTTACAAACATTCTCTTGCAGTTATTTTTTAGGTCATTTTCTTCTGCTTCATCCATATTTGGTTGTTCAGGTTTTGCTGTTATAGGGTCTTTAGGTTTCACTAGTGTTCTGTTGCTCTTTGCAGTGATGCATGTGTTCTTACCTTTTCTACTCATCTTTTCCTCTAATAGGTATGGTTGGGGCTGTCTGAGATTCTGTTGAATAATCTTCTAGGTGCCAGTGAATCCAAAGCTCAGATTGTTGTTCCTCATGGTATAGTCATTGTCACAGTTCTAGTTACGCCATTGGTTACTCTGTGCTCCTGGAGATATCTCAGTGTTCCTGTGCTTTGCTCTGCTTCCTTGCAGTTTGCTGTCTTAGGCCTACTTTGGCCTAGGTTTCCGGCTTTGCCCTGTTTCTGTAAATCCTGTTCTGGAACACCTCCTGCAGAAGTCCCTGGGTTGGGGTTGGACTTGGAAATGTTTCTAGCTCAAACCTCCTGCCTCAGAGGTGCCAGGCTCGGGTAC
The DNA here is from genome assembly GCA_004026605.1 of Ondatra zibethicus. Classification (NCBI taxonomy): domain Eukaryota; kingdom Metazoa; phylum Chordata; class Mammalia; order Rodentia; family Cricetidae; genus Ondatra; species Ondatra zibethicus. The sequence goes on along the minus strand of PVIU01022970.1, from coordinate 14,626 downwards.
ACCGAGAATCACAGAGGAACCTGCTTACTCCTTCAGAGGTCCCAGACTCACGCTCCAACCTACAAAGGTTTCAGTTTCCTTCCTATTCTCTTTGATGTAATAGACCAATGCCCGGACCCACAGAGGCCCTGGCTCAGGTCTATTCCCTCTGAGGACCCAGACTCATGCCTAGCCCCACCAAGATCTCTGGTCCCTGCCTATTTCCTTGGAGGTCCCAAGTTCACTCATGCCCCAGACTGGCAGAGGTCCTGGCTCAGGCCTAGTTCCTGGGAGGTCCTAGACTCATGCCCAGACCCACTGGGGTCTACTCCCTTGAAGGTCCCAGATTCACATCCGGAACTTAAGCAGTCTCGGGCTCTGGCTCACTCATTCAGCGGTTACTCTGCTGTACCTGTTCTGGTGAAGATTGCTGACTCTGAATCTGGTGGCTAACTCAATCCTGATCATCCAGTCTCATCTTAATGCATACATTTATCCAATTCCTTTCTGTGCTTCTGCTACTCCATCTGCCTGTGAAGCATTTTCTCACTTACTCATTTATCTGATTTCTGAACATTACCTCTCCTCCAGAGACTAAATTATTCACTCCATACTGCTTTCATCCTCCCCAGAGGAACAGCAGATGGCATATTCTCTGACACGACTTCAAAAAGGCAGAGCTACATAGTGACATAGAAAGGGGGGAGCCAAAATGAACACAAGTTATACAGAGGTCTGGAAAATGCTAGAGCCTATAACTGAACCATAAAGAAATTCCATCTTTTCATCTTTGTGCCAATGTGTTTGCTCTAGGTATCCAGACGCAAACTCCTTTTGGGAGAGCATGGTCTTTCTCTGCAACTGACATAAGAATCTGAAGGTATCAGCTTTTTGCTGTTGTGCTACCTGAACATTTTCCTGTTTGAGAAAGTTTTGATACATAAGCAATATCAACATCTGTTTCAAGGCTCTCTGCTGGAATTGAAGTTTCACACAGCCAAATTGCCTATGCTTCTATCAAGAAAATGGCTATTTATTTTATGCAGCCATCTGGGCTACAACTAGGATGTTTTGTCATTTGTGGTCTTGTTTCATGGCTTTTTCTTTTAAGGATAAAATTTAATGACTTCATAAGTAATTTGTTCTGTATTACAATACACACACACATACACACACAAATTTGAATCAACATTCTCTAAGTGGTTCACAATGTCAATGAAGTGATAAATATTTTGCCTTTGTGCCCTCTCTTCCCCTTACCTCAATTGTACTTGGATCTGCTATACAATTGGATTTGTTGAAAAACAAGTTAATAAACTCCACAGGGCCCATATGTGGTTGCCTGAAGACTTTTTGTGGGGATCAGCTCCCTATCAACAGAAACAGGCTGTTTAGAAACTCAATCTGTTACCAAATGTGATTTTCCCCTACCTTCCTAGCACTTCTCACAGTCTATCTTAGTACTTTCAAAAATACTATGATCTCAATCTTTATAAACTTTCTGCATCTTTTAAAGTGAGTAACTATCCAGAAGGAAGAGTAAAAATGACTGGTGGTCCAGAGTATAATTTCATTGACTACCAGTGTAAGAGAGATAATGTGATCTGAGGATAATCAATGTATCTTTAAGACTGCAATCTCCATTTTCTTGAAATAAATTTATTTGGGATTATGAGGTTTATAAAATCTTCCAAGTATTCTAATTTAGAATGAAAAGACATGAAAGACCCACTGACAACATGTGATTTTTCTTCTACCTAGAAATATCATTTACCTTGAATGAAGCCATAAAATACGAGGTCCATTGGAAGACTGCAAGCAGCCCAAATAAATGTTGAAGAGTCTATATCCACAAAACGTAAACACTTTATTTATAGAAGTGTGCTTTGCTCATACTCTGTAGTACCAATCTGTAGTAGAGAGAGCACAGCCCCCTTGTTCTGTCCCTCCTGGCTCCTGTCCATCTGGCTAGCTCATTCAGTAGAGCATGAGACTCTTAATCTCAGGTTTTACATGGAGTCAGTGTACCACATTGGGCAGCCAATACAATGAAAATTCTCTCTGTACTTAGCTCCTTCACAGTCAAGAGATTTAAAGAAAACACAATAAAATACATAATCCAGACATTCTGTGAATTTTCCATTTTTACGTGGCTTATTTTTTCTTTAATCTATGACTATCTGTACTCAGTCTCTCTAAAGACTTACCCTTTTTCTAGACATTTCTCTATACTCTTTATTTCTTTTCTCTTTTAAGCCTACTACATACCTTAATTCAACAGTGTGACCCATTTAGAGGTCTTCTATGTCTGAATCTGTACTATTGCATTGTCCTTAATTTTCTACTGTCTTGAAGAGCTTTTAAAATGTTAAACAGCTTGGTTGCAGCTGCTCTGGATGTTGGCTCCACCTCTCTCCAGTTTCAAAATGGTAGACGTATCATTTCTGCTAGCTCTGTTGCCACCAGGCAGGAGCTGCGTTCAGCAGTCCAACCCCGAGAATGAGCATGGAACATATAAATGCATTTTATATGATCTACAGTCAAATCTGCCACATAGAGCACTGTGCAGCCTGGAAACATTTCTCTGTATGGCAGCAGAAATCCACCATGCTCTCCTGCCTGTGCATGCCTAGTAGAACTGATCGTGCTGCCTGCCCAGGCAGGCCCCAAACCAGAGCCCTCCTGTTGCAAACAGGAAACAGAGAGTCTAGCAGTCTGAACAGGAGCCAGAAGCAAGAGAGGGCAAGCAGAGGGCTGCTGCCGCTTTTTAAAATGAAAAAGACCATGCCCCAGTGGGCTGGTATCTTAAATTATACACAATTATATCTAGTTTTCCAGCCCATTAAAAATTAGAATCAGCCAGTTAGAATGAAGAAAGGAGCTGCCAAGGGAGAGTCAGAAATGTAATCAATTGGAGACACAAATCTTAAAATTCACAGGAGTTCTTGGGCATTTAAGATTGGGCTAAAAGCTCTTTCTACTTCCATACCCATGAGATCACATTGTCTTACAACCCAGTGCAATCACTGATGTTTGGAATGGTAAATTGGAGTCATCAAAGGAATGCATTATTTGGAGAGAATCTCTCTGTAGGAAGGCAGAGACTGTAAAATATTTAGGAAAATTTCTGTCCCTACTGGTCACCTTTCTACTATATCTCTACCATGCCTCCTGAAATGGATTTGCTGTGGGTCCCTGGCAGCAGCTGCCATAAGCAGCCAGTCCCAAGCAGGAGGTGGCTTGCTGTGGAAAGCAGCCAGTCCCAGGCAGGGACTGCACACCAGACCACAAGACCACGCGGCAGGAAGGTGGCTAGTCCCCAGAAAGCTTTTTGGGCTGCTGGCTGGTCCCCGGGTCCCAGGATGGTGCAAGTCCCTGGCAATGGGCAGTCCTAGGCAGGGATGGTGCACGAGACCTAGTCTCCAGATCTCCATGTGGCAGTGGGGGATGGGCAAGAGAGAGACAGATAGGCACACCATACAGAGTGGAGTTGGACATGCTGCAGGATTCCCAGCAGCAGTAGGCAACAGAAATGCTGTAGGTCCCCAAGCAGTGGTAGCGGGCCATGTGGTGGCAGGCAGCAGGCCCTGAGAGCAGCCAGTCCCAGGCAGGGAGACATGTGGCAGTTGGGCAAGAGACAGAGACATGGATAGGCACACCATGCAGAGTAAAGTTGAGTAAAGGGAGTGGGCATGGCTTGTCTTTTAAAGAGACAGAACAATCATTACATTCCCATCTCTTTTTTATAATAAAAAGTGGGGGGGTGGTTAGGCACCACAAGTCAAAGGAATTAGGGTGGCAGATTCTCAAGACTGCTTCCTGCTTATTTGTGGGCCTCATTTTTGGGGGGAACCTGAGAAGCCTGGGGGCTGGTCACATCCTGGCATAGCTGGTCTCTTTGCTCCTGTCTGGTGTTTGTGGCATGAACATGTCTGGTGTCTCTTACACCTGGTTAAGGTATTGGCAGAACAAAGAAGAAAGTTAAATTAAGAAAAAAATTTAGGACCAGGGAATTGAGGGGGATGTATCTGACCTGTTTTAAGGTGGATCCTTCAATTCAGCTCCCTGGAACTCATAAGAATTCTTTGGGTTTGTGAAAACAGAAGTTTTAGAGATATACATTGTATAAACAGTAGTATATTTATGTCAGAATGACTGTGACAGATACTTTTGCACAATGAAAAGTATTTTTAAGACTATGGAAGGCAGCATAAGAGAAAAATTAGATTTGAAATTTGTTTGGTGAGGTTGTTCTTTTAAACTGACAAAACCTCTCAGCTATCAGACTGCATCAGAGATCTTTGAGAAGGATAAAATTTTTATTTGAATTACTGATTAAAAAATGACAGAAAACTTACTTGGTTGGCACCTAGAGCCCCTCCTCAGGGTCTCCCATTGTAGCTGAAGTTCATATTTGCCTTCTGCTGTTTAGTACAGGGCCTGCCAAACTCCAGAAGATCCTGTGGGTTAAGAAATCTGTAGGAAGACAAGCCTACCTTGACCTGAGCAGCTAGGCTGTCAATTTGAATGATTCTGTCCAAGTCTGGAGATCTTTAGTTTAGATGAAAGGCAGTTTTTCCCAATGTTCAGCACTTGGCAGTTGCAGCAAATTGTGGATGAACGTTGTTCTGTGCCCATTTGTCTTCTGTCTTCTTTGGAGGAAATAGAGTGCTGCTGCTAGGAGCCAACATGTCTCGTTTTGTTATGAATTTTTTTAATAACTAAATATTTAAATGCCATATTCCCTAGATCTCTGAGCAGCTGAGCACTGTTTATCAGAACTACAGTATAGAATCTTCCTGGAGAGCTGGGTCTGAGCTTGACTGTACTGGCTCTTAACAGGTAAGATTAACACTCATAAAAAGACACAAAGAAGAAAAAACTGCTTGCGATAGAAGGTTAATGGCAGAACTGACAATAGTAGAGAACAGCTTAATATATATTAAATGAGGGTTGGATTAAATGTAAAGTATTTTTGTAAGAGACTTAAAAGTACATACCTGTTTAAAACATGAGACTTATTGTTTTTGTAGTCTGAAATGAGATATAATGAACAATTATAACATTAAGCATAGGTGTATTTAAGTTACTTGTATGATCACACAGAGAGAGAGTGAACAGGAATTGGGCAAAGTGGATGCTCTTGGTGGGCCCTACCAAAGGCATGCCAACAAACAAAGGCATGCAACAAACTCAACAAGAGGAATTAAGAGAAAAAAACATAAGTAAATCAGGGGACAAGACAAGGCATGCTTCAGTAAAGATGGGAGAACTTTGTCACCTGACCTGGTTCTCAGTTAAGATGGTGGTAAGGTCCCCCATTCAATAAAGTTAACACTGGGGAAACAGGCAGGTAATACCTCAGTAAAGATGGCAGAACTTAGTCACCTGACCTGGCTCTCAGACAAGATGGCGGCGAAGTCACCTGACCCCAGTCAAAATGGCAGCAGTCACATGTTGTATGGAAAAGCCACTCAGTTAAGATGGTGGTCCTTGACTTCAGCTAAGATGGTGGTAACATCCCATGACCTCAGTCAAAATGGCAGCAGTCATATGTTGTACGAAAAAAGCCACATATTTTGAGCTATAGGGGTTTTAAGCTCAATAAGAGATGGAAAAGCCACAATTTTTGAGCTTTAGGGATTTTAAGCTTAATAATAAGAGAGACCTAGAGGCATGATCTGCCCTGTTGCTGAGCTGCCATGCAACAAGTATCCATGCCATAAGCCGTGGCTGGGAGCAAAAGGCTGGAACTGAAAAAGCCACACCATGCCACAAGCCTCGGCGGGGAGCAAAAGGCTGGAACTGAAAAAGCTGCCTCGTGGATCCTGGCAGGGTCCATTTGCCTGTGCACTGATAGTACTTAGAAAGCTCCCACAGACAGTAGTCAGAAAGCGCCCATAAAAGTGATGCTGGCAGGACACGGGTGAAGTGAGGGCAAGAGCTAAGGCCTAGGGTTTTGGGGCCTCTAAAAGTCTTCCACCTCAGGGGGACAGACCTGGATGGCTTGCTACCCACTGCTGAAATTGTGAAAACCCATGAAACGGCGACACCACAAGACCTATAACGGGGATTTCTCCCCCTATAGGCAGGTTGCAAATCAGCACGAACACCACAGGACCCGTGAGCCGGGCATCCCCTGACTCCGGGTGGGGTGCTATGGCCTAGCTGGATCTGATCGGGGTGACTCAGAAGCCAGAGAGGCCAGAGGCCGCTCTGAGCGACATTTTATGGTGAGGGAAAAAAAGAAAAGAAAAGAAAAGGAAAAAAAGAGAGAAAGAAGGATCTGAGGGACCCTGGGCCCACAGTCATTGGTGTATTGTCCCCGGGCCATTCCAAACACAATTTAAGCTGAGGGAAGCAACCATAGCAGAATGGGGGAAACTTACCAATTGAAGCCAGTGGTATGAGTATGAATCACATTGCAGAAATTTCACTCAGGCATATGGAACACGTGGTTGTGGAAAAAAAATACCTGGTTCAGGATCCCGACACTGGGAGAGAGGTTCGGGGCAGGAGAACCTACCCGAGTCACGGCACCAAATGTAATGGAAAAATTAAAAATGCTGCAGGATCCCCAGCGGTGGTAGGCAGCAGAAATGCTGTAGGTCCCAAGTGGTGGTAGCGGCCCATGTGGCAGCAGCCAGTGGGACCTGAGAGCAGCCAGTCCCAGTCAGAGACGGCTTCCGGTCCCCGAAAGGTGGCTGGTCCCAGGCAGGGAGACATGTGGCAGACCGGCAAGAGACAGACACATGGATAGGCACACCATGCAGAATAAGGTTGGATATTTATTTGTGGGGGTTATGGAGGGGGAAGGGGGAAGGGGAGAAGAGCTGAGAGAGAGAGAGAAGAGAGAAGAAAAAGACAGAAGCAGGAGAAGGGGAAGATGTGGGTAGAGAGGCAGAAGCTGCCTCTCCAAGAAGAAGACAGAAAAAAGAGAGAACTCAGGCCAGAAGCTGAAGATCAGCCTGCCTCAGCAGATAGGAGACGGAGTGGGCGTGGCTTGTCTCTTAAAGAGACAGAACAATCATTACACCCCCAGTGCCTCACTTCCATAACTCATCTTTATACTCATTTTAAGAGTCATTTTCCTAAAGCAGTTGCTTTGATCAAATTAGTTCCATAACCATGAATCTCCAACAGATCTGTTACCCTACCACTAAAACAAAATACTGAACTTATTCACAAAAGGCCTACAAAATAGTTCTAATCTATATTTTCAATATTATTTACATGCAATTCAAATATACCATTCCCTGGCTTCTTTTTTTTCAAAATCTCATGAAAAACACTGCCAGCTAATTTTTTAGTAGTGTACTTTATCAGAGACCTAGTAACTGAGAAACTCTGATTTGGGGTATGGCCCAGTCACTTTGTTTAATAGGTTTTTGAGTTAATCCTGATACACACTCAAGGATAAGACCTACTGAGCTAACAAATATCAAATTATAATTTCTTCTGCCTCTGTGACTTGTCTTTGATATTTTCTTTATCTCACTTCACATTGATTTTTGTCTCCATCATAAAATTCTAAATATATTGCAAACATCTGTGATATATATCTTAAATATTCAGTAGCCTCAAAATATTTTTTTCTATAAACCCTTGAAAAACATTTACTTACAGTTAATTCATTCTATTAATCATAACAATTAAAAATCACTGAAGTATGTTATTTGCCAGACACATGTCCCAGGGGATAATGGTACAGGAATAAGCAGGAAATTACATCACTGTATTCTTTTCAGCCAATGGGGATGGCACAAAAAGTCATATCTTTTCATAAACATAAAATTTTGCTAAGATTTTCTGTTAAAAAGCATCATCTAAGCACAGCACAAAAATATAAGAATAGAAAATCAACAATGTTTTAGTATACTAAAAACATATTTTTAATTCTTTGCAGGACTGGATATTAAATCCAGTGTTTTGTGGTTTTGAGCATATCAGGAAAATTATCTACCTGTGAGCATGTCTAGTCACATAAGCATGTCTAGTACAGGGATACAAATAAATCCTTTTATAAGAATCTCAAGCTCTTTGGGGATGTCTTTCTTTCCATCCAACCAGCTACTGTCAAATACAAAAGATACTAGCCAAGCTTATACTGCCAATGTGTGCCAGACATATTCCTGGTATCTTAGAGACGCCTTAGCTGAGAACACTAAAAATTAATACACATGTTGTCTATTTCTACATTCCACAGCCATCTTTTCTGCCTCAAACCAGAATTAAATATTGCAAGAATAATCATCTAAGATCCTAACACCCTTTCTGACAAATGTCAACTGTCCTTTTAAATATTTCAACAACACACCAATTGATTATCCAATATCATATGGTCATCCCTGACCACATACATACAAGTAACATTTTCCAGACTGAACAGGTTATATTTAAGAATACATGTGTGTGTGTGTGTGTGTGTGTGTGTGTGTGTGTGTGTGTACACTTACATATATTCACACAACCAGAGTTAGTGAATAAGAAGCCATTAATTTAAAGGAGAATGGGAAGATATAAAAGGAGGGTTTGGAGGGAAGAAAGGAAAGAGAGAATTGTTGTGATTATATTATAATCTCAAAAATAAATTTGTATAAGTTCAGTGCAAAAATAATAAGTTTGTTTAAGTCTTTACCATAAATATTTCTTCTTGTTGAAAAGGGGTTGAAATCACCATTGCCAGGTCATAACCTGGTCCTCACTCTGAACCTCATTCTCAGTAACTACAACTTGTGGAAAACAGTTGTAAGTATGTAGCTGAGATTTCAAGTGTCAAACCCTCTATCCATTCTTTTGTTTAGCCTTAGTTATAAAACACCAGGAATGGACTTCTAGGTTATACTCATTGTAGCATATTCGGCACCCAGTATGGCGTTTTGGCCAGTGTTTAAACTACAAGATTTATAAGGACCTCCTGTTTCCTATGGTTTCTCCAAACAGCAACAGACCTGGTTGTTTCTGGACTAGTAAGTTGAGAAATTAAAAGGTCAAGGACTCATTCAAGGAATAGTTCAATAATTTTATAATATTATACAGTAGTTTCCTTCTGGAGCACTTTTCATTCACAAGTTAGATAAAGATTCTATCTCTTTATATTGTCTGATTTGTATACACTAATCAACTATTTTACTCATAACCAGTAGTATCATTTTATTTTACCTGATAGGTCACATTATTATTTTTAAATGTTGGATATTTGATGTGATTTCCTAACTTCTTTCTGTATTTCTTTGCATTTTTATGTTATTCATAAGTAAAATTTAAAATACATATCAAAATATTTCCATGTCATCACTATAAAATGTCTTAAAGTTAGTGAAGAAGTAACTTTGGGAACTATATAGTATCATCTCACTTTATCTATAAGATAACAAAGCCCAGATCAGCTAAACACAAGCTAAAGGTTACACAATGAGTCAAAACAAAGCTATATTCTATCCAGTTTTCCTACCCCTCCATTCCAGATTCACTCAACTGCATTCCAATGTTAAATGTTAAAGCAATGCCCAGGTTTACTTTACAAAGAAAATGCACTGCCCTTCCTCGAGTTAGCCTATTTCCTTTTTACTATATCTATTTTAAAATATTCTGATTTCAGTTGGATTTGGTTTAATGCCATTTTGGCTGTCATCATGAATCCCCCCTTTTGAAACCATGAGAATTAAGGAAGAGATTTTAAGGGGAGGAGAAGAAAAAAGAAGAAAATGAAATAATATGGCATGAAGGCAGAAAGGTGGGGTATTTGGAGGGAAGAGGGACAAGCAAAATGGGTCAATAGGAAGGCATGAGTCAGGGCAGTGGGAGGAGATAAATAAGAACAAAAAAATGGCATGCACATATAGACTTGCCATAATTAAGTTCATTACTTTATATGGGACTTTTAAGCAAAAATATTTAAGTTTAAAAGACCTCCATTTTAATAATTTGCTTTTTACATTCAAATTATAACTTGAAAGATTAATAAGGAATGTCTCTCAGAAAATAAGTTAAAATATTTTACATATAAATATCTAGAGCTAGAAAGTCTATATAGCACATCAAATTGACCATTCTGAAGTTGGTCTCAGTTCATACCATACTTCATGCTTTAGAAAGCACTTTCAAGGATTGAAGGCACAGCTCAGTGTTAGAGTACTTGCCTTCAATGCCAAGGCTCTGGGTTCATTCCTCAGTGTCTGCAAAATAAAGCACTTTCATTGTAATTACCTCTGGGCTCCTTGCCAATCCTGAGGTGGGTAAGGATTGCTTTTGTCACATAACCGGATTAGCTGGGCATTAATGAGGCAAATATGTCTTCTTATACCTAACTCTCATTTTTTTGTATTTTTTAAATCATTTATTTATTTATTTGCTAATTCTACAAGTCTCCAAACAATATGTAGCTACCTACACACTGTAGCCCTACTAAATTAAATATGGGTATATCCTGATATCTTACATTATAAAATCAGAAGTTTAGGCTCGATGAAATTAACTAACTTTATTGCAACATCAGAATTTTCCACAACTTTACATGGTCTAATCCAATTCCACATAGTTGATAATTCGATCAAGGTGACTTTGTGTTATGATATTCCAAAGTGTCCATTTAACATTTTTATATATAAACATGCTCTTTTGCACCAAATCTAAAGAGTACTTTATACACACCTGTGCACATGCGCACATTTACATGAACACACCTGTGCATACAGTGTCTTCACCTGACATAGAGACATAGAGAAGTGCTACCACAGCAGACACATCAAAGATCACTCCTGGAGGTGATGAGTGCAAACTTGAACTCTGAAATAGGCCCAAATGGCACAGGAGGCAAAGGAGATTTCTTACTACTTCTTAGAGAAAATTACTCTATTTAGCCCAAAAGATTCATGGTGTTGTGAGGAGAGGATGATGCTAAATAAAGCAGTATGATCAAGTAACATTAAACCAGATGGTGATGCAATGATCTCACAGGATGTTGTATGGAAAGTAATAGTACACAAACACTATAGAGGATGGTGAATACCACATCAAAGACTGACATCACCTGTTCTTGCCCACTCTATAACTTTACATAAGCCTGCTAACATAGATGATGGTTTGGGGAGAGAAGGCACAGAAGAATGTAGATATAAACTAAGATTTGAAATGGATGACTTGGAAGCAACCAGGATCATGTTTTGTACTATCTAGGAGACTTAGGAGATAAGAAGCTACAATCACTTATAGAAATAGTGGACTAACTTATACAGCCCTGAATTATCAGCTATATAGTTTGTACCTACTCAATAACTATTTTTTAAAAATTTTATTTATTATAAAATAAAAAGTAAAGAAACAAATTATTTACTAGAAGTAGAAAAGGCTTCAATTTAGAATAGGAACCTCCATCTTCAAACCCCAGTTCTACCACTTACTAACCTTCTGAGAACAACAAATAGTTTTGCTCTTCTCTGCATTTTCATTGCTTTTCTTCTTATTTGTTTGCTTGTTTCTTTTCTTTTGAAGTACTAGGACAGGATGTAACCTAGGGCCTTCACACATTCTAAAAAGGTGCTTTACTACTAAGATACATCCACAGCCCCTTTTATTTTTATTTTTTACTTAAATTTTATTTTAAACACAGTCTTAATAAGTTGCCCAGGCTGGCCATGAACTCACTATGTAGCCTGGTCAGGTGTTGAATCTGCAGTCCTTTTGCTTCAGCCTTTCCAGTAGCTGGGATGGCAGTAATCCTCTGTGGTGTAGGAGTTCCTTCTGTTTGCATGTTACTTTCACTGGTTAATAAATAAACAAACTGCCTTGGCCTAGATGATAGGAAAGAACTTAGATTGGCAGAGAAAACAGAACTGAAAGCTGGGAGGGAGAAAGCAGAGTCAGAGAGATGCCATGGATCTGTGGCCAGAGGTAGATGTGCTGAAACTTTTCTGGTAGGCCATGACCTCGTGGTGATAGACTTATTGATAGAAATGGGTTAAACTAGTATGTAAGAGTTAGCCAATAAGAAGTTAGAGCTAATGGCCAAGCAGTGGATTAATCAATACAGTTTCTGTGTGGTTACTTTGGGTGTAAGGTAGCCAGGCAGCTGGGACAAACTAACACCTCTCCTTGCAACAATTGGCGCCAATGTGATGGACTAAATCCACTTACAAGCCTGAGAGAGTGTAATTCTGAACACACACACGTGCACACACAAGAAACAGTTTAACACAGCTTTTTGCTGTTTGCTGGCAGCATGCCACAGAAAGATTTTCCTGATTCAGCAGTAGAAGCAGAAAAAAGCCACACCATTTTAAAATGAGGCTTCCTGGGCCCTGCCGCTGGTGCAAACTCAAGCTATGGAGCATTTGTGGGCCGGGGTGATTGTGTGCCCACTTAGGGTCAGAACAAAAGTAACTGAGACCATGTCCATGGTTCGGCTCTTCCTGCCTGGGCAGAAGGCGGGATCAGGTCTACTAGGTTTGGACAGGCAGGAGAGCATGGCAGATTCTTGCCACCATACAAAGAGATGTTTGCAGGCTGCACATCGCTCTGCATGACAGATTTGGCTGTAACTAGATGAAAAGGTTTATGTGCTGCACACTCATTCTTGGTGTTGGACTGCTGAGTGTGGTTCCTGCCTGCAGCCCCAGAGCAAGAACTGATGATGCTTCTATCATTTTAAAATTGGAGAGAGGCAGAGCCAACATCCAGAGCAACTGCAACCAAGCTGCTTTGCATTTTAAAAGCTCTTCTAGACAGTATAAAATTACAGACAATGCAATAAGGACAGATTCAGACATAAAAGACCTAAAAATGGGTCACAGTGTTGGATTAATGTACATAGGCTTGAGAGAGAAAAGAAAAAAATGAGTATAGAGAGTCATAAAATAAAGTTAATGCTTTATAAAAAAGTGTAAAGTCTTTAAAGAGACAGAGTTAATTAATAGAGTAAAAACAAGCCATGTTAAGATGGAAAATTCACAGAGAGTTTGGATTATGTATATTACTGTGTTTTCTCAGAATTTTTGACTATAAAGGAGCTAAGTACAGAGAGCCATGTCATTGTATGGGCTGCTAAGCTAAACCAGCATGTATATTATATAGGTATTTTGACTTCAGAATTTGGGTCTAAGGATATGGTGCTTTGGAAAAGAGGTTCTTTTGTTTTCACAGAAGATGAGAACCTGTGGATTGCTTCTAGACAAATATGATTTTTTAGACCATGAACACCCTCAAAAAATTACTTTGCCCCACTGCTGACTGCGATGAACCTAGCACACAGGATACACAATGAAACAGCTGATTAACAGCAAACTCCCATACAGCAGGAAGCAGTTTGGAGAGAAAAAAAACTATGCCCATATTCCCAAATATTGTTTATAAATGTTCTTTCACATTTAAAGGGACATATGCTATAGATATGAATAATTTACATTGGTATGGATCATGGTTTATTAATATAAATTTAAGGTCAATCTTGTTATATGTATATTTCTGCTTTTGATTGAGGTGTTGTGATTGTGTATTTCATTTAAAAATGTAATATATAATTAAGAAATATAGGTTAATAGATAATCCTCTCTAAGAGTCAAGTTTGTAGTCACGTTAGTTAGATTTTCTAGATGTACAGAGAAGTATTTCAGATGAATAGAGATCCTTCAAATCTTTCAGAGACCTTCAGAATATGACATTTAAATGTTTTAAAAATTTAGGACTTTTCATGACATTGAGACATATCTGTTCCTTGCAGTACCAAGCTACTTCGAGATGAAGATGGGCATCAAAGAGGCTCCTTAGCCATTTGGGCAAGAAACTGCTCTTTCCTGGACTGATTCAGTGGACATGCAGTACCCACAGAGAGATGACTGCTGTATTTGCCTAAAGCTGAGATTGTCTTTTGGGGTTACGGCTTCATGAAAGACTCTGCGAGACATTCTGCAGGACACAGAAGAAAGTGACTGAATTGTCTTTGAAATTTCCAGCTTCATGGAAAAGTCTGCTGAATACTGTGGTCCTGTAGAATGAAGATGGATGCATCAACAGTACAGAAGAACTTTGGGTAAATGTCCAGGCAGGGAGATGTCTCTGTCAATTCTAGAGTTTTGGAAGTTGCTTACAATGCACTTCCTGTTTACTTAGGTAACACTATATCCTTGTGGAGTCTTTGATGGAGTTGAAGAATAGATAGTTATTATTATAATTTTCCCCAGTTATGATAAAAAATAAAATAGATATAAATATTAAAGCTGAAGTTTTTGCTTGATACCTGTTTTGTTATATGTAATTTTACTGTTAAAGTTAAAGGTTTCCTTTTTGTTTAAACAGAAAAGGGGTAATGATGTAGGAGGTCCTTGTGTTTGTGTGTTGCTTTGATCAGTTAATGAATAAAGAAATTGCCTTGGCCTATCTGATAGGGCAGAACTTAGGTAGGCAGAGAAGACAGAACTCAATTCTGGGAAAGAGAAAGCAGAATCAGAGAGATGCCATGGATCCATGGCCAGAGGTAGATGTGCTGAAAATTTTCTGGTAGGCCACGACCTCGTGGTGATACACAGATTGATAGAAATGGGTTAAACTAATATGTAAGAGTTAGCCAATAAGAAGTTAGAGCTAATGGTTCTCTTAATGTAGATATCTTATTCCCTTCTCCAATGTCCACCTTTCTTCCATCTTCACCCTC
>PVIU01022969.1:0-28373 GCA_004026605.1 Ondatra zibethicus | reverse complement strand
GCTGCTGGTTCAGCTGGAGGCTTTGGGCCTGTGAGCCTGCATGTGTGTCCTTGAGTCTGCGCACAGTGTGTTCCTTGCTCAGACAAGGAAAACCAGCACAAGATGCGATTTAACTGGCAACTGTGTTTGCTGTGGGGTAGCTGGAGCTATGATTGTATTTGATGTGGAGTTGAAATGCATAAAGAGATAAATGGCTTAATTTGAATCAATATTAATTTAGCGCAATTTACTTTTAACTCTGCTTCTCAGCAAATCAAATTACTCTGTCCAGGAGTCGTTTGAAAACTTTTCCCTGCTCAGAAAACTGAGCTAAACTAGCCTGGTTTGTCTGCTGGAGTAGGCATGGAGCTTGCAGCCTGGTCAATGGCCTGTGAAGGATGCAGACTTCAGACCCTAAAGAAACAGCTTAGCGAGCTCAACAGTGTGTCTGTACATAGGTGTACATTTGTATATACATATGCACGTGTATGTATGTAAGTATATGGTATGCGCATGTGTGTTGATGGGTGTGTGGAGGCCAGAGATTGACACTGGTGTCCCAGAGTCTCAGGGACCCTAGAGCTCAAGGATTGAGTCAGACTGTCTGGTCACTAACCTGAAGGCCAACACCACAGGCCTAGGAATCTGAACTGGGGTTCTCATGCTTTGCTGACCGAGCCATCTTCCTGCCCCCCTTTTCACTCTTACAAGGACGCCCATTGCATCAGGCCCAACTGACATCATTTCAAGTCTGTGACCTCTTGAGAGATCCTCTTCCCCCAAAGTCAGATTCTGAGGGGCTGGGTGTTAGGACTTTGACACAGGACTTTGGGGACAGCCCAGGACAGCCCTTCTTCTGGGAGAAAAGGGACAATGTCAACTCTGAATACAAACACTTCATCTGGGCGGGGCAGAGATGCAAGATATGACCCCAAGGGTACCTGTGTGCAACGGGTCAGAGTCCCTGCAATAGAAGGTTCTGGGAGCTTCATGGAGCTGCGTGGTCTCACGTGGGTGACCTCATGGAGCTGTGGCCTGGCATGGCCTCTGAGTGGGCTTCCTCCATACAACTCTGCTTTGGCCTTCCCGAGACCTCTCCATCATTTTATGCATAAGGGACGTGGTTGCTGAGGAACTGACCCATTTGACGATGGAGGCCGAAATGTTCTGGAATCTCTGTCTGGGGAGCCAGGGAAGTCAGTGTTATGATTCATTTTGTGTTCAGAGGCCTGAGAATCAGCAAGCTCATCGGTGGAGCCCCAAGGACGGGCTCTGTAGGAAGCACCCACGGAATGTGTTGCTGCACCAGGATCCTTTCTGGAGTGTGAACCTCTGAACACACCAGTTCATCCCCTGAGAACCCTGGTGCCAAATGTTTCTACCATGAGGAGAAAAGCTGAACTGATGAGTGAGGTGTTGCTTCTGCTACGAGACACACCTATGTGATCTCCCCTTGACTGGATTGGAACTCCCAGAGAAACTATGGCATGCTATTCCTGGGAGTGTCTGGAGAGCCCGTCAGTAGATTGAAAAAACCCTTCCCCAACAATGTGGTGGGTACCGTCCAGGCTGTTGGACAATAAAGAAGGAAGGTGACCCTCTCTATCCTTCTACTTCCCCCCTCCACCCCTCCTCCTATCCCCTCTCCTCTCCTTTCTTTTCTCATCTCTGAAGGGACAAGGTTGGAGATGGGGGCTCTTCATGTATGGGGAAGAACCTCACAGCCAGGAGGCTGATTGTTCTTGCAGCTCCCAGCCCAGCAAGGAGGAGAGAATAATTTTTAAAATGTAAATAAAATTATGTTTTTTCAGGAATTTGTCATGTTCATAACTGGTCCCTGCATGACCCATGCTGCCCTACATAACCTGGACTTTGTATTTTTTAACATTTTCTGTGTGTGTGTGTGTGTCTGTGTGTGTGTGTGTGTGTGTGTGTGTGTGCGTGTGTGTCCGTCTGCCTGTCCATGCCACAATGTACACCTGAACACCAGAGGATAACTTTTGAAACAGCTAGTTCCCGCCTTCCCTCATGTGGATCCTGGAGATTGAGCTGGAGCCCTCAGGCCAGGTGGCAAGCATCTTTCCCAGCCGAGCCAGCCATCACACTGGACCTTTCTCGCCCTGTTTACAGAATCTTTTGCACCAACAATGGGATGCTTTTGAGCACAGCACTGGGTCAGGGCTCTGAACGGCCGGACGATCAGTGGAACAAGCGAAAGTGGTGGCTTCGCCCAAGAATGAGGCCGTGGGTAGAGAAGTCGGTCAGTGAGGAGACGAGTCTCAGCCGGATCTCCTGCAGCACTCTTTCCCCCGAGGGGACATATTCGCATTTCATTGCATAGGTGTTTGAAAAGGATGGCTTTTAAATACAGATGCTTAGTTTATGGCCAGCGTCGTTGGACTATATCTATTACATAAATTAGTTTACATCACTTGGCATTTTAGTGGCTGAAAATTATTTCTTAAAATACTTAGAATTCTGTGGGCAGTTTTGTATTTGCATGCATACACAGACACACTTTTTTTTCTTGATAGGGATAGGTAGTTCTAATCAAATCCTAGCAACGCAGATACAAACTTTTATTTAATTCCTCCACCAGCCATGATGAGGTCCAGATTGGTTTGGGGCTGGAGGTGGAGGGGCGGTCAACTGATGTCTCTCCTGGGTTGATTTTCGAAACTCTAATTGGCACCAGGAGAATTACGACCCCCACATAGCGTGATAACAGCATATAAACTCTTCTCCTCTAATATTTTACCCTGCGAGCTGATATTGCAAAATCGGAACTTCCTGAAGCCTGACAACTTGTTTGCAATAAATTCTAGGAGCAGGAATCATGATCAAAGGAAATAATTATAGCCATTCTCTCCAGCCCTGGGTCTGTCTCACTCTGCCCACACCATGCCTGCGACAGGATTTACAGGGGGTGGGCATCCCCAGCATACTTGCTCCCACTTTGAGCCAACTTCTCTCTAACAAAGGATTAATCTTCTGGAGGTTCAGATAAATGGCCACCTCATCATGATCTGTGGGCAAATTCTTCCTATTAACCACTGCGATCAAGAGAGGTGGGGACCTCAAAGAAGCAACTCTTCTCTTGGAGCCAAACACTCTAGAGCCTTCACAGTTGGAACGCTCTTTATTGGCAGGCGACTAGCAGATAATGGGCTTTCTAAATTATGCCTCGCAACTGGTGTTTTCACACGTTTCCCGACGTAATTTCAAAATTAAATTAGGCTGGATATGCACGGGAATGTGGTGGACGCCATTCAGTGTGGACTCCAGCCAGCCTGCCTCTCAGACTCTATAGAAAGGAGAAAAAACTAATTAACTTTCCAGAGCTATGAGATTGGGTCTGTGTATGGGATCCACCTACCGACTCCTGCCTGACTCTCTCGTGGTGTCTCAAGGGCATCGTAGACACCTGCGGCTTTCAGAGAGCACCCTGATTCCTCGCTATGTACTCAGCTAGAAGGAAGGGCAAGGTGGCAGGTGCAGACAGAGCAAATGGGTGCTTAACTGGGCTCGACTGAGTCTCTCCTACCTTGGGAATGAGGTTGAGACGCCATCGGCTACTCCCACCAGGAGACTCTTTGCTTTTTGTGTTCTTTCTCTGTGCATGAAGGTTTTACACCGTCCACTCTGCAGTAATGTGGCATGTTCTCCGACAGCCCCCAGGGGTTGTCCCCTTGTCTCACTATGACTCCGTGTACAGAGTTGCACCTTTGCTCCCTCAATATCATCACTGGGATGGAAAGCACTGTGAAGGTGGTTAGAAGGGCAGACCTGGCCTTGAGGGTTTGGTTTAAGGAATATCCAGATGCCAAGATCAGCTTCTTCTTCATGTGTCCTGAGTGTACTGGACACAGAGATGCTGAAGCTAATGCTGGGGGAGAATTCATGGGAGTCTGCAAAGTGAGGGGATGGGCTCTAGGGGGACCCCCACGAGGAGATAGCTCTAGGGGGAACCCCATGAGGGGATGGGCTCTAGGGGGAACCCCCATGAGGGGATGGGCTCTAGGGGGGCCCCCACAAGGGGATGGGCTCTAGTGGGACCCCCATGAGGGGATGGCTCTAGGGGGAACCCCCATGAGGGGATGGGCTCTAGGGGGAACCCCCATGGGGGGATGGGCTCTAGGGGGAACCCCCATGAGGGGATGGGCTCTAGGGGAACCCCCATGAGGGGATGGGCTCTAGGGGGGCCCTCATGAGAGGTTGGGCTCTAGGGTGACACCCCAAGGCTCTTTTTTCCAATCCTAGTTATAAAACAATCCTCAAAGTCAGAGGAAAGTCACTGGTGAAAGCAGTTGCTGCCAGCCTTCAAGAACAAAGTGCCCTTGGCCGTGTGTGTGTGTGTGGGGGGGTCACTGTTCAAACTCCTGGTGTGTGTGTGTGGGGGGGTATCACTGTTCAAACTCCTTGGCGCCTGAAAGGGAAACACACCTATTCCCCATGAAGGGCCTGGGCAGAGCCAGGGCCTGCAGTGGGCACGGACTTCTCTGGCTGGGCTGCAACGCTCTCACTGGGATGCCTCAGAAGGTTTTCCCTCTCTTTTGCAGAGGGCAGCTGAAACTCTGGCCACTGGCCCCATGCTGTGGGCATACCTCAGCAGGCTGGAGACCAGGAGAGTTCTCAGAAGGATGGGCACTATCACAGAGAGCAGTGGCCGGTGCTCTTAGGCAGAATGGAGCAGGCCTGGGTAGGGGGGATGGAGCTGGGGAGGGCTTGTTCCAAGCTACACACCTCACAGTGCTGACTCTGAGGAGAATTCACAGATTGCTGAAGCCAGCAAAGGGCCAGCTCCCGGCCTGGTGAATCCTGCTGACTTAAAGGCAACAGGGAAAATGGGCTTGAGAGAAAACAGGGCCTCTTCCTAGTTCTTGCTTCTGTCAACAGACAGGCACACACATGCATGCATGCGTGGATGCATGCACACAAATAGACACATGTGCCTGTACCAGACACATATGTACCCTGCCTCAGGGCTCTCCTACCAAAACCGTTTTCTCCAATGCCACCTTCAGGCAGACTTGAGTGGAGATGAACAATGCTTGCCCCAAGGTCCACTTGGCGCTAAGGGTGAACTCAGTGTTACCTGGGCAGCAAAGTAATCGGGGACAGAAACAGCTCTGGCTTTGTCTGGTCAAGTTGGAAGTCAGCAGTTTCTTTGACAAGAGCCCCCATTTCTGCCTCTTCTTGGGGCTCACATGACACACAAAATTTCCACCCCTTTCAGCAGCCTCCACCGCCTCCGCCAGTCATTCCGCTGCTGCCTCGCGTCTAGTGGGGCTGGGTTCCCGAGAAGGCCTTCCGTTATGTATTAAATACAGCACTTATCTTTTTAAAAAATGACTAAGGGCTTTGAACATTGATTTCTCCCTTCAGGCTAAAGTTGTTTCACTTGGGAAATGGTAGTGAAACAAAGACTGTTTGATCTGCTTTGCATTCGCCTTAGAGAGAAAAATCCCAGCCCGCACTTGACAGCTCATTCATTACCGAGAGTCCTCCCTCACTAGGCTGACGGACAGGTGGGAAGAGGCTCTCGGCTCTGTGCTGAACTTCCTTATTCTGGAAAGGCTAAGGGGGTGGGGCTCCCTTGGTGGGTGGAGCATCTGGAATCCCAAGGGCAAGAGGTCTGTTTCAGTGGGTGTGGTCTCAGCTGGTACTGTGAACTAGGTGCTTAATTTCTTCCAGACTCCCAGTTATTCAGGAAGATCTGCTTGTCCCAGCCAGAGAAGGCTGACAAGGGTTTCTGAGACCACCACATGGACAGAAGCGTCTCATACAGCCGTGTGTAGTGTGAGCTGTCATTGTAACTTTGGGCCTTTGTGTAGGTGTCAGGGTAGACCTCAGCAGGCATTGCAATTCAAGCCTTAGGCCACACCGCTCACTTGAGGGGAGGAAGAAGCAGGGAGCCCACCCCCCCCCCCCGAAAGGGAGTGGACTCATCAAAACCACTTTATACAGAGCTCCTGCCTGCACTGTCCCCTGGCCATTGGCCCAGTTAAGCAGACATGCTGTTTATTAAAGGAACAGTGGTTATTGGATTCTGCTGTATTAACAGCAATAAATCCAAGAGACATCTTTGCACAGCCTCCTTCTGAAGCTAATGTGATGGCTGAGCAGGTGCACTGGTATGCTCAGCCCTGGGCAAGGGGCCACAGCAGGGCCATCCTTGTGCCCAGCAGGGCCATCCTTGCCCGGCACTTGGGAGGGTAGGCATTCTGGTTGCTCGTGGGAAGGGATCAGCTCTGAATGAAAGAGTGCAATCGTGGCTGTCTGTAAAGACGTAGAAAGACACGTGTGTGGGTTGTGTGTGTGTGTGTGTGTGTGTGGAGTGGTCGGTGATAAAGCACTTGTGTGAGCGTGAGGACCTGAGTTTGGATGCTTAGAACCTGAGTTTGGATGCTTAGAACCCAGGTCAAGCTGGGCAGAGGAGCCCACATCTGCAATCCCTACACTCCTGTTAAAAGATAGGCGGCAGAGAAGTCCCAGAAACTCCCAGGACCTCTAGCCTGGCCTGTGCAGTGGCAAACAAGAGTGGAATGTGAGGATCAACACTTAAAGTTGTCCTCTGACCTCCACAGATGCACTGCACAGCACACCTGCACACACGCGTACACACACACACACACAATGAGTAAAAAAGATTTAAAAGATACAAAGGTACGCTTGAGCAGGTTTGTTATGGAAATGAGGTGGGGGTGAGTGAGGAAGGACAGAAAGTGGGGAGAAGGAAGAGAAGGGGGGGAATAAAAACTCCCCAGTGCTCACAAAGACGGGGAGGCTGCCTTTTTATTCTCCTTCCAGCCCTATTTCCATCAAAATCCGGAGGTGCCTCAGGAATTTGCTTGTGTTTGAATCAAAACAGTGCTGGCTTTATGGGAGATATTTGTTTGCTTATCCATTAGATTTACATTTTCACAAAGAACATTTCTATCAAAAGAATGAAGCCTTTGCCAATTTAAAAACAAAACAAAACAGGTAGGAACAAGCTTAGCTGTTAGAAACACAAGGAGGAAGGGTTGCCTCTGGAGCTTGGGAGCCTGTGGGAAGGTTCTGCTCACAAGCTGATCAGCCAGCCTGGCCCCTGCAGCTCCCACAAGGCCCTGGGGCAACACCAGCAGAGGACAGGACCTAGGGGGAGGGCTAAGCAGCCCTGCCTCCTACAGCAGGCAATTCTGAAAAGTTCTGATGCACAAAAACAGAGCTGACAGGAATCTTCTCCTCTTAGGACCTCCAGGGGTCTTGGAGAAAAGGCTCAGTAGGGTATCCCTGCTCACCTAGGACCAGGCCTTTCTCAGGTAAGGCACCTTCCCTGTTCCGTCTTCCGGCTTCTTTCATGTCCTCCTTCCCTTTCTCAACTTCCTTCCTGTTCCCTTTCTCCTCCTCTCTTCTTGTCTCCTCCCTTCTCTCCCCTCCTTCCCCTTCCTTACCCTTCCCTCTCTCCATCCCTCTCCCTCCTTCCCTGTTCTTTTCCTCCCTGTCTCCTCTTTAACACCATGATTGACATTTGCCCCCACTTGGTTGATGAATGGCACTGACCGACAGCCCCATCCTATCTTCTGAATCCAGGTCTTCAATGTTGTGCCACTAAAAACAGAGACACCACATGTTTGGTGGGAGAGACTCTCGACATTCTCTGTACTGTCCCTACAATACCCAGGGAAACCGCTCTCCTACCTAGACACCCCAGTGGGGCTGTGACTATGGCTTCAGCCAGGTGAAGAAGCATTTGAGCACCGAGGTGCTCTTGCCTGGGCAGGAGGGAGGCACTGGCTCAGCTCCTTGGGTGGGGAGGAGGCTTCCCCATAGGCTAAGCACCTGCTGAGGCCAGGAGATGTGGAAGATGACCTGTGGCATCCTCAGAGCCCCAGAGTGGACCACAGGTGCTAACCCAATCACTGAGCTCCAAGTCCTCCCTCCCAGCAGCTCTGGTCCATCCCATACCGCCACGGCCCTGGCCCACTGTCCTAACATTCCACAGTGTCACTCCGGATGTCCTCCTTCTCCATGCAGCCACACCTTCTCCATTCTGACCCAGGAAAGGGACCTCAGCACAATTCAAAAACAGGTCTGATCCTCTCTAGGCTCAGGAGTTTCCCTGCCCTATCATGTCCAGAGACCTCCTGTAGATGACCGGGACCTGCAGTGTATGACACTTTCCCCTCGGTTGTGAGCAGTACACTTCCTGTGGGTGACAGAATCAGTCTTCCACTGATCACAGGGTTCTCCTTAGAAATCAGAGTCCTCTTGTGGATGACATAGTCCTCTCAAGAGCATCAGAGTCCTCCCATGTACAGCAGAGTCCTCCCAAGAACACCAGAGTCCTCTCGTGTATAGCATAGTCCTCCCAAGAGCATCAGAGTCCTCTCGTGTATGACAGAGCCCTCTAATTGATAACAGAAACCTTCTGAAGGTGACAGAATCTTCCCATGGATGCCAGCGTTGTCCCATAATACCCATTCTTCTCCAGCTTCTTTGTCTGCTTAGCTCTATGCCCAGCATCCATATGAACTTCAGACTCCCTTGGTACCCACAGTAGGTCTTAGAGAGGGGACCGCGAGTCCTCTCTCTTCTTCCTGCCAGCTTTAGAGCACAGCTCAGCAGAACTTGGAGGGAGAACAGAAGACACTTCCCACCGTCTGAAGGGAGCAAGGACGAAGCCCCAGCGGTGAGCTCGCATCAGCTCCACCCTCCCTCAGTGTCAGGCCAGAAGGGGAAGGGAGGGACTTCTGGAGGGAAGAGGGTTTGCTCTCAGCCCGTGAGAGCTGCCAGCTGCTCCCGCTGTCTGCCTCCTTCAGTCCCGTGCACCGCAGTTTGTGGAGGAAGAGGCCTGCGGGCAAGCCACCCCTCGGCTGATAGCCTGAGCTGGAGTCTCATGTGGGAATAGTTGGGCTGTGATAGCTTAAAATCAGTCAGGGGATGTTGAGGAGAAAGGAAAAGGCAGACATAGGAAGTAAGGCCAAGGCTGATCCCAACAGTTCCCAACCCATCAAGCACTGAGCCGCATCGAGGAGCATGCTGGGATGCTTGGGCCTAGGGGCTGCACAAACCTGGCTGGCCCAGAAAATGCACATTCAAACACGCATGTCAGTAAGTTCCTGGAGAGATACTGATGTACGCGTAGATTCCATTGGCTTCTGTGAATTGTCTTTAAAGACAGCCGTGATAGGAGAAGGCTTAGGAAACCATCAGCAGAATCAAAGGAAGGCCCCATAGATATTAAAGGAATATCTACGGACACAAAATACATTAACCACCTTGTGTGTGCGTGGACTGGGGGCTGAGTGGGTGATCTAGATCTGCGACTATGTGGTGCTTCATTCTTAGCAGATGGCCGTATGCCCTGCACACTTGCCTGAAGATAGTGTCAGCTACAGAGTGGGGCATCCCTTTCTTCAGCCATGTAGTCACGGGTCTGTGGCCCAAACTCCAGCAAAGCACATAACGGAAGCTGAATAAACGTGGTGGCTCTTAGTTTAAAATGTCATGGAAACAGAAGGGGGACTGGTGGAGAAGACAGGGTTCAGAGAGGTGGGTGCAATAAGGAGTGAATGCAGTTACAGTACATTGTCCATATGTGACACTGTCATGCAGTTACAGTACATTGTCCATATGTGACATTGTCATGCAGTTACAGTACATGTCCATATGTGACATTGTCATGCAGTTACAGTACATTGTCCATATGTGACATTGTCATGCAGTTACAGTACATTGTCCATATGTGACATTGTCATGCAGTTACAGTACATTGTCCATATGTGACATTGTCATGCAGTTACAGTACATTGTCCATATGTGACATTGTCATGCAGTTACAGTACATTGTCCATATGTGACATTGTCAGGCAGTTACAGTACATTGTCCATATGTGGCATTGTCATGCAGTTACAGTACATTGTCCATGTGTGACATTGTCAGGCAGTTACAGTACATTGTCCATATGTGGCATTGTCATGCAGTTACAGTACATTGTCCATATGTGACACTGTAATGCAGTTGTAGTACACGTACATATGTGACATTGTCATGCAGTTACAGTACATGTATCTATGTATGACATCATCCAAAAGTGGTCATGAAGAATAAAACAAGGTGATAGGGCAGGAAGGGCTCAAAAGGGAAGAAGAAGCAGGTCAAGGGAAGGCATGAAAAAGAACCCTTCAGAAAGAGGTGGCTGTGCATGCTCATGTCCTTGGGCAGAGGGTCAGGCAGGTTAAGATCACAGGAAAGATGGAGGAGTTGGCTCTGGCTGGTTAGAAATGCCTGAGGAGTGTGGTCAAGCTTGGTCAGGGAGGGGCAGTAGGGGTGGGGTCGGAGCTTCCTGTAGTTGAAGAGGAAAAGGAAAAGCAGTCTGGAGAAGATAATGACCACACCAGCATAAAATATTGCTGTCGGCAACGAAGGAGAAATTTTGAGAAGGCAATTAGAAACCGTACAACTTCTCGGTAAACCGGTGATGATCCCCCCTCTTCAAAGCAATCGCTCATAAAATTAAGGCCTTGAAGAAAGAGAAGGCAGGAGAGAGGCGGAATACAGATTGGGTTTACAATTTGGATCTGAGAGAGGCGCAGCCTGGGACTTGGCTAGGAAACAGCTGTAGTTGACGTTAGTGGGTTATTCATAATTCTGTCCCATCTCTCTCCTACCCAGTACTAAATTCTTCACATTGAACTCTGCCTCATGCTCCAAGAGGGATTTTCATTACCTCTGTGTAACCAGCAGCATAGCAATCCAGGTCTTTAGTATGAGCAGATTGGCCACGTGGGTAACATGCCAGCCATTACCTGGCACTGCTCAGTGAGTGTTTGACATGGACAGAACTGCTTAGCCTCCAGCATCCAAACAGTGGGGATGAGCCATAGGAGAAAGGGAGCCATGGGAGAGACAGACAGACGAACACCGTCAAGATGGAGGAGCTTCCCTCGTCTCACAGGGACATGGCCACACTGCAGAGCGTCCCACTCTTGACCCCTACAGCTCACTGGCCCCACCACTTTCCCTCTTTGTGACACTCACTGTCCTCTTAGAAAGAACCGGAAGGGTCTCAGGAAGATGGGGGAGGGTTCAAGGAGAGTCACGGTTCACAAATGATGCTTTCCTGCTACCAGCTGCCGGGGATCCCAGGCCAAGCCCCTGCACCTTAGGCAGCTGTTTCCTAATTGCAAGAATTCTGGGGGGAGCCTGTGTGTGTGTCCTCATCTTGGCACCTCTACATGGAATGCTCTAACTTGCGTGAAGACAGCCACAACAAGCGTGAAAAGGCCCTTGGTAGGGAGCTCTCTTCTAGGCGACCATCCTTCCAGAGCAAGCTCTGCTGAGAGGCCTAAGAATTGAGGTCCCAGGGTGACAAGCATGGGCACTTGCTAGTCCAATGTGTGCTGCCACCCTCAACTCTGCCTGCTCGTTAGGCTATATCCTGTTACAGAGGTACACCTCGGATGAGGCATAGCTGGGACAGTTCTTGACCAGGCCTGGGCCACAGCTCATCTTGCTATTAACTCGTACGCATACACACCTTGCTCTCCCTGCCCTCAGAGGATGAGGAGTTGGACAGGCAGTGTGGGTTGTGAGATACGGACATTAGTCTGTTGGCTTCAGGCCAAACTCCCCAATCATAGGCCCATGGGTCCCTGCTCCTCTGCCTTTTCCTTCCCCGTTAGTTTTTGAGAAGGGTTACAGTTATTTACCAAGCGTGTCCTGAGTATGTCTGCAAGTCACGCAATGTGCTGAGGACCCAGCGTGAGGGAATCACAGAGGTGGCAGAAATGGGCCACAGGGTAAAGTACTTGCTACATGAGTTTGAGGACCCGAATTCAAACCCACAGAATCCATGTCTACCTGGAGCACGGTAGCACACATCTGTAGCTCCAGAACTCTTACAGACACATGGAAGATAGAGACAGGAGAATTGCTGGGAGCTCTCAGGCCAGTTAGCCTGATGTACGCATCAGGGGACAACAGAGACCCCTTCTCAAACAAAGCAGAAGTAAGAACCAATGTTCAACATTGTTCTCTGACCTCTACATGCACTCTGACATGCATGTGACCACACACACGCACACACACACACATACACATATCATTACAAACAAAAGGCGCCATGGACCATGCCACCAAGTACCCAAGGAGCCATCTGCAGAGCTCAGGACTAGGTTCATCCCTAGTCCCCTTAGAAGCAGGCGAGGCTCGGTACAGTGGGGGCAATGCCTGTGACAGCTCCAAGTTCCTGTAAGGCCCTCTGCACACACCAGGCTGGCAGCTTCCGGCCGCAGCATCTTGTAGTTGTGTCTTCTCACTGTGCATCTGTCACATGCCAGCTCCAAGCAAGACACCTTCTAGATCAGCTCAGAGTTGTCCCTGTGACTGTGAGGTAGACATTCCCTGTCCTATTTCACAGAAGAGGAAGCAGCAGACGGAATGCTTACCCAGGTGACCTACGTGAGACAGAGACAGAGGTGACCTCCCTCCCTTCCACGTTCAAAAGACCCACCCCAGCTCACTCAGCTGTAAAGTGCCTGGAAAGACACTGCCCAGATTTCTGAACTTGGTATCATGTCTCCCACCTCTCTGCCCCACAAAAGGCTGTCCTCCATGACACTCCTCCATGACACGCCTAAACAATCCTAGCTGGTGGGGCAGCCTTTCCTGGGAGATGCCCTATCTATGTCCCGGAATCCCTGTCCCAACCCTTCATAGCTGCCACATCCACACTGTCTGACACAGGAAATGTAGGCTCCAATGAGCTTTAATTTGTGGTTGGACTGGGTTCAGCAGCACATCTCCAAATCAGATGTTTAATTTACTCCATTTATCCTCCACCCCCCGTCCCCATCTCAGAGCCTAACGGTCTTCAGCTTGGGCAATGGACACGTCCAAATGGACCATTTGGACAGAGCCTCGCATCTGACTGAACGCAGCCAAGGCATGCTGCAAATGGAGCCGCCGACATATGGCTGAGGGATGAGGGGAGATTTATAGCCACACTGCGAATCTGAGACAACTGGGCCTTGCAGAGCCACAGAAGCCTTACTGGTGGGCTCTTGGTGGGTGACTTTTGAGCAAAAGCGTGGTTCCCTAGGAACCCCTGAACAAAGCAGCTCGCTTGTGAGCTTTCCTTTTAGTTTGATCTCCGCTGCTATGACAAACGCTGTGAGTAAAGAAACTTAGGGGAGGAAAGGATTTATTTGCCTCACACTTCCAGGTCACAGGCTAACCTTGAGGGAAGTCAAGATGGGAACTTGAAGGCAGGCCTGTTAGCTATTCCACACAGCACTGCCTCCAGGCCAGGAACTCACTTCACAGTCGAAGCACAGAAGGAACCATGGGCGATGCTTGATGGTTTGCTCCCAGTTCATACTTTCATAACTTTCTTATATATAGCCCAAGACCACCTGTATAGGGAATGGTGCCATCCACAGTGGGCTAGGCCTCCTGCACCAATGAGCAATCATGATCATCCCCCTGGGTGTTTCCACACAGTGATGCAAAATTGACTTGGAATGAAGAAAGTTGGTGAGAGGGAAAAGCTACCAGTAACCAACACAGCTTTAATTGATTGCATTAGGCACACTCATGTGGATGACAGCCAGCTTTTCTCGGTCTATTGACTCCAGTGTTAATCACAGCTTAAGCAGAACTTCCTAAGGGGCATCCAGGCTGACACTCATCAGTATCTGAGTAGTGTGACCCACCCAAGGTGACTTAGACGGTTGATCTGTAATCACTGTGGTCTCGTCGAGACTGCAGTGGGGTGGCCTCCCCAAGAATAGAGGATTCCAGTACGGCCAACCTTCAGGCCACCTTTCATGTGGCTTGGAACAGTGTCTGGAGACAGCCAGTTGCACGTGACTGACAG
Organism: Ondatra zibethicus; assembly: GCA_004026605.1. Classification (NCBI taxonomy): domain Eukaryota; kingdom Metazoa; phylum Chordata; class Mammalia; order Rodentia; family Cricetidae; genus Ondatra; species Ondatra zibethicus. The sequence continues at coordinate 14,529 of PVIU01022969.1, read as the reverse complement.
TCTTGCAGGCAGTGACAAAGGAGGCAATCCGTTCTCATCCTGTGGATGAACTTCACCAAAACGGCACCTTCTCACCCATGGTGTCTTCAACAGACAATTACACATCCTCCTGTGGGGAACAAGTAGCAATTCTGCATTACTCACCATCCCCTCCTTAGACAATTCCCTTCTTCAGCAGAGTTCAAATCCCTGCATCCTAAGGAGTTAAGGCTTTGGCGGGCGTCAGTCCATCCTGATCGTGACTGACTGAACCCATAAACTCCCTGAGAAGCCGCCTTTCCAGTTCTTGGCACCTGAAGTCCTGGGCTGGTCAACAGTGTAGCTACTTAGAAATTTGAGGGTCATTCCACAGGCCCAGTGGCTGACTCCAGAGAGGCATCTGTGGCTTAGAGCTCAGCTGAGTTCACAAGCTGTGACTTCGCATGCTCTATGCTGAACGGTGGTAGACGCAGCTTGTTAAGTGGAAGAATTCTCCCCTTGCAGGTTAGGCTCATTTTCTCCATTATCAATCAGTTTTCTCCAAAGAAACCCTGCATTTAGTGGCTCTGGGATTCTAGAAAAGATAAGTTTCTTTCATTTGCTGAAGCCTGCGGAGGCCTCTGTGTCATGGTTCGGTGGTCCAGCTGTGGCAAAGCATGGACCTTCGATTGCCTCTATCAGAGACTCCGAAACCTTCTACTAGAGAGCTGGGTCTCACAGAGGCAAGGTCTCTCCAACAATCCTGATGAGAGATGAGGCGGATGTTAGAAAAACCACAGGTTCCACCCGCGGGTCCAGAATACAGGATTACTCTCTCAGGATGCTTCTGGAAGTTTCCTGGAGCTATCCCAGGCAAGGTACCTTTTCGGTATTTGCCTTCCTTGGGGGCTCTGCTGCAGTATCACGGCCACTGCTCTATTATAACTGCCTCTTTGCTGTCTCTCTGCAACAACCCCGACCTGCAACACAATGCCTGCACTCTTTGGGGCGGGGGAGCTGCCACAGCTGCATGCCTTGTGCTTTCTCTGTGCCCGCAAAACCGCACCACTTCACAGGCCACATTTGCAGCTCAGTGGGCAACGCCAAGGTCTACCACCCAAGGGACCTTTCAGGGCCCTCCAGGCTCCTAGCAGGAACTATGGGGCATTTCTCTGGTTGAATGTAGGGACTCAAAGCCCAGTGCTGTTCTCCCAACACAGGACCTCCTGGGGCTCTGTCCTGAAGTCGGTCTGTCCTGGCTGGGTCTTTGAAACCCTTTTGTCTTAGATATAAGTTGTAGTAAGAGGTGTGTAGAAGAAACCGGGATCCATCGCCTTTCAAAACCCTCATTAGGAAAACCGTCTCGCACCACAGGCAGCCATGACAGGGGCCTGAAGGGGAGAAAAAAAACCAGTCCCTTCAGTCATGAAGAACACAGGAACTATCTTGTTAATACTTTTGTTTGGGGGGTGGGTGCTTCATGTCACATGATCCAGTCTCCAGGTCTGGCCGTGCAGGAAGGCACTAGATAAGAGTTATCCTTGGGTCTGCCATTAGGAGGACCGAGCCTGTAGTCATAGGGAAGAGCTCTCAGCTCTTCCTGAGAGCTATGAGGTCATAGTATGAGCTGTCAACTCTGTCCATAGAGAGCTCAGGGAGGGAGGGGCCTGATTTGGGGGAGAGAAAACTGCAGCTAGTAAGTCTATAAATAAGCAATTTATGTTCTTCTATTCGTTTAGAGACAGCTTCTCACATAGCCCAGGCTAACTCCAATTTACTGTGTAACTGGAGATAGCCATGAACACCTCTGGATCTCCTTGTGCTGGGCCCTCAGGCTCCACCAGGCTCAGGCTGGGCTGTGCTGGAGATGGAACCCAGGGCCCAACCACACACACTTGCAGTTTTAGACTTCTGAATCCTAGCCAAGAGAGTGGGGCTAGCCTCGAAGACTCCTGAGCTGTCTGTCTGTGGAGAGTCCTTCCCGTTGTCCTGTGGAAGCATTCTAATTCTGTTTCGAGGGGCTGAGGGAAGAGCACCAGCTTTCTACCATCATACTCAGTCTTAAAACCCCACCTGGCTTCTTGGTACTAGCATTGATCTCCAACAAGTGTGTCCACTTGGCCGTTCCCTTACCTGTGTTTTGATCACTCCTGGTCAAATTTCAAAAGGTTTTTTTTTTTTTTTTTTTTTTTTTTTTTTGCTACTAGATCCACTGTAAAGAGGACTAAAAGCAGGCAGCAGTGCTCACGCCACAGCAAGATGGACAGACAGACACCTTGTTGTTCTGATAGCTCCCTGCCCTGGAAGGCATCCCTCTCCAAGCCCTGCCTTCTGTAAAGGCCTGGTTATGGAAGTGTTCTGCTGAGTTCTTTGTAATGCTATAGCTAGAGATCTTCAGTTATAAACAGAGTTCACATTTCCCCTGGTGACATTATAACGTTGCCTTTATAGTCCGTGTTTACATCAGCATCCCGGACTTCTGAAGGCTTACAGACCATGTTTGCATCAGCATCCCAGACTTCGGAAGGCCTCCCGCAGTTGCCGTATCTCCTCTTATGACATCTGGGCTGCTCCTCCAAACCTTCTAACCAAGGTTAGGTTGTCCTCTCAATTTTCTTTGCTCATCAACTATGCATCGCTGCACGGAAACACCCAAGGCCACTAACCTTACAGAGCAGTAAGGGTTATTAAGGCGGCGGTTTGGGAGACTTAGGGACGAGATCAGAGGGCCCCATTGGCGTGATCTCTGGTGACTGCAATGTACACTAACATATGTAGGAGCAGATAGCCATTGAAATAGGGGAGAGAGAGGATAGACAGAGCCCCATGACGCCTTTCTTGGTGACACACTCCCAGTGACAGAGGGACTTCTCTTGAGGCCAATCTAGAGGGGCCACCTCCTGCATTGGTTGTCACTCTACAGTGGACCCTCAGGGAGAGGAAGTGCAGATGGGTCCCAGGCATCCAGTGCCCAGCTCACAGAGGGCATCTGCTTGGCCAAAGCCCTGGCCTGAGTACACTGTTAGTCAGCAGGGTGCTCTTGGTGGTCAGGGTTCCAATTGTCTGCTGTGTGGTTCTGCACGTTCTGGTCTACATCACTGTGTTTCCTCCCCCAGATGATTCCGAACAGACTCTGTACTGTCCTGTCTTCTCCCTCCCAGCATGCACACGTAAGGGCCCTTTTGATCAGACAAAACTCATGAAGACACGGCCTTCACATGCCCTGGCCTGTATGTGCCTGCTTTGATCTCAGGAATCATTTACAATGGTAATTTCAGCCGATGGGAAGTCTGAAAGCGTTAAGTGCTTAATAATAGATTAAACATGATACAAATAATTTGGGATGAAAGTTCTGTCCCCTCCCCCAAGCTGCCCAGGCATCTCCGCCTCCCATACCACACTCACAGAGCTCTCCGCCATTTCTGAGGGCTTACATGATCTCAGCCCACCGCTGGCTCTGGGCTGGCTTCTTCTCCACTGCTTGCTAAGTAAACCAAAGGCAAGGAAATGGCAGAGACCCAAGTCTCACTAGCATCAGGCTGGGGTGCCTGCTCACTTCCTGAGAACGAGTGTCAAAATGCAGGCAGTGACCCCAGGCCACCCTAGGGCCTGAGCATCCACGCCCCAAAGGATACTGGGAACCCTCCAGTCCCATCCTCCATGCATGTGGGGCCAGTGCAATCACCTTTCCCATCACACACATCCTGGTCCAGGACAAGTAGCTATGGTTTGTGGTAAGTGGTCCCGTGAAGGCTAATTCTGAGCAGTGAGGAGCCATGAGGACAAAATTATTGGGAGATGAGCAGGAGGGACTCAGGTCAGTCACAGAAGGGCAGCTGCCAGCTGTGATAAAACTTGGTAGGAAAAAGCACCTACTGTGTGAGCCAATTTTTTTTTTTATGAGACGTCCCCATAGTCCTGGCATTTCAATGCTTGGTTCCCAGTGGGTTGGGCAGAAGCTTTGGAGGTGTGGCCTCACCAGAGGGGCTGTGTCCATGGGGACAGGCTTGGAGGTCTCCAAAGGTAGGCACCATTTGAAGTTCACTCTCTCTGTTTCCTGCTGGCAGTTAAAGATGCCAGAACTCAGCTGTTCCTGTCTCCCCACCGGATGCTGCCCATCCCTACCACAATGGTGATGACCCATCTCTGTGGCATCATCAGCCCAATAAACCCTTCTGCAGGTTGCCTTGGTTACGGTGTTTTATCAGAAGACACCCAACAACCTGAGTCCTGTCCCTGGAATCTGGGGTGGAAGGAGAGAACTGACTCCTGGAAGCTGTCCTCTGGCCACATTTCCTGTGTGGCCTGTGCATGCTCACACACAGACACACCACCACCGTAGCAGTAAAAACAGCAGCGATGGCAAGTGAATGCAGATATAAATATGTTTGTGCATGTCAGTGTATGCTCACAGGTATGTACATGGGTCGTTATTTGCAAGCACGTGTGAGCATGTATGTGTGTGTGCATATATATATATATATATATATATATGGGAAGGTGTGTGTGTATGCAAGTGTGAACATGTCAGCATAGGCATACTTAAGTGTATAGCTATATGCTTTGTATAAGTGCACATAGACTTGGGTGTGTGTATATGCATATATATGAATGCTGGTATAGAGACCCTCTGTGCATAGCATAGGCGATTTGTATGTGAGTGTGCGTGTGTGTGTGTGTGTGTGTGTGTGTGTGTGTGTGTAACTTTTCAGAGCAGAGAATTTGGTTAAGTGCTACAGACAGAATGTGTAAGTATCTTGCACTGGTGTATCCCCTGTCGCCATGGAAACAGTGCTCACCTGGAGCTGTATGCTGGGATTAGTGTCCTGAGCTAACCTGCAGGTAGAAATGTGGGCTGAGGAAGCTCTTAACTCCGCAGGCACGAGGGAGTGCTTGGTCTCTCTGTGCAGCTTCCGCTCAGCCAGACACAAAGCTTGTAGTCTAGGCTAGGGTCTCATTTTGAATTTCAGGCAGCAAAACCCTGGGAGTTTATTCTCAGAGTAGAAGTTACGAACACTCACTTCTTGGTCAGCACCTGGGTAATGTCTTGTCTATAAAAGGACCCTGACAATGCTGTCAGAGTTTAATGAGATTTCATGGAATCGAATCAAAGGAGAAAGAAATAAGTCGGACGGAACAAAGATGCAAATATCAGACACAGTCAGGCAGGTAAGTTCCCGGCACATCCAGCAGGCTAACGAAACCCGAGGGTGAGAGCTAGCCCTCGCTTTCCCTCTTTTGAGACCAATGCAAGGGCAAGGTGCTGATCTCAATGAGGAATTAATCCGGTCAGATGATGCGAGCAGAGCCAGCCAGGGTAAGATCAGACGTTTATCATGTAGTGACTCAATGTCAGAGCAATTTCAAGTCCTCGGGAAAAGCTATGTAATTTTCCATCTGGATTGGGCCCTTTTCCTTCCAAAGGACTGTTACAGTCACTGCCTTCAGCACCAGCAGCGACCGGTTCTGACTGGTTTTGAGTCATGGGACACTAAGGGAAACCAGACCATTGTTTTCTTCTATTTTTTCCCCCTGTGGCTTTTCATTATCCCTACGAAGGCTAAATGGATGGGGTTCTAAAAGCCTTTTAAAAGACTCAAAGACAGAGTTTGTTTTTCAGCCAGGACTAACAGGAAATGATTTGGGCCTTCAAGCAATTTTCAGATTGAGTTATGATCAGTCAAAAAGACACTCCTAATTGGAAGAGCTTCTACCACAACCAGCTCGTGGGCATGCGCTTGTACTTAAATATGGAGATGTGTTGCTTATCTTGGGAGCAGCCCGTAATTCTCCTGTGTGCAGTCTGGCAGGAACTGGATGCCAAGCTACCGTCCACAAGTGAGGTGGAGCTCAAGGATGGTGCAATGAGGACCCTGCACGGAACCCTGAGTCTGGTCGCGGACCCCTGAATCTGGTCGCGGACCCCTGAGTCTGGTCGGGAAGCCCTGAGGCTGCTTGCGGAGCCCTGAGTCTGGTTGTGGCTCCCTTTGCACACCAAACTGTGGCCCTTGAAGCTGTAATTAAAGGGAGTGCAGAATAAGTAATGTCGTAAGAGTGTGAGGGTACATCTGCTCCCCAGCCCAACCACAGCCTTCCCTGAAGTGCTGTCTTAATTAAAGACATAAATCCGTCAAGCCGTCTGAGCAAATGCTACAGGTTACAGGTCTGTGTGGATTTCCTCCCCCAAGCGCCATGTTCTGGGTGGTATAGAAAGGAGGAATCAGGCACCAGAGATGAAGACAGGTGAAGGAAAATCCGGTGTGGGAGGTTTAGACTATGGCAATCCAGTGGGATCCTTGTCTATAAATTACCTCCTTCCCTCCTTTTAGAGAGTCTTGTTCTCAAGGTGATGTCTTAGGAGGGGGCAGCAGAGACTTCCCATACAAAATTCCAGCTAACACTTGAGGTGTCTGGTAGAGTTCTTCCTCCGTCCCTAAGCATTCCCAAGACAAGCTTGAAATAGAGCCCTACCCTTGGTAAGTCCGGGGGGTCACTGCAGAGACTAGGATGTCTCTGAAGCAACAGTTCCAACATGAGAATCACCCAGACCTTCTTTGGGGAAGGAGCTGGTCTTGACAGTCGCTGGGGAATAAGGACACTGTGTGGCTCCTAGCCATCACCCAGGGAAGGAGAACCTCCCTCTGGTCACCCTCTCTTCTCCACATCACCATCTGCAGCTTGGAAGCGCTTGTGTGCATCTGGGGGTTCACATTCATTGCATGTGCTTTCCCTGGGGAGCTATGAGCAAACATCTGTCCAACACAGACGGGCACCATTGCCAGACCCAAGTTCAGCTTGTCAAGCCGATGACTTTAGTGGGCTTGACTTGCAGAGCATGAGCGAGGGCTTGCTTACAGGAGCATGGGGTGATCCCAAAGAAGCCGCCTCATTGCAAAACCCTGCCTAGTATGAGTGATGACATCCCTTTGACTGAACAGTTGGAGCCTCCCATAGTTAACCTTCCATGTTCTCTATAGCATCTCCCAAGATGACTCCTAACAGCTGGGGCAGAATTCTCTGCAGCTGGGAGGGAAGGAGGAGTAGGAAGGAGTAATGGGAATTGCAGGTGACAGTCTAAGTATCCACCAGACAGACCCCTTCCTTCTGTGAGGGAACATCAACAGGCCTGATCTTGACCCTTGACTGGAGTCAAGGTCAGATGGGCAGGGTGGTGGCTGCTCCGCTAGGAGAACGTTCCACAGCTTCACACTGCATTCACTAAACACAGCCCTAGAACAGGAGACCTTTTCCCTTCAGAGCCCACGGACATTGACCAAGGCAAAGGGCTTTTCTTAGTTCTCCGTTCCGAGAGAACATAGATGGTGCGGTGAGTGAGGCCACACCAGACTACTCTGAGAGGAGGCTCAGGCTGAGTAAGGCAGCGGGAGCCTTGAGGAGGCACAATTGCCCGAGTCTGGGCTTCACATTTCCTACTGCCAACAGAGGCTCCTGCTTACAGGCTGAGAGAGGCAGGCCATGGGCCCATGTTGAGCTGATGAGTAACATGGAGGAAAAGATGGTGAGACATACCCCGCTGGGCTCTGCCTCACTCCTCCTCGTCCTTTGCAAGCGAAAATGGCATTGGTCTCTTTCTTTGCGAGATTTTGTGCACCACCTTGGAAAGAAATGGGCCTGTGGAAGATTCAGTTAATGGGTTTTAGAAGCTGGAGACATTCAGCAGGACGCCTCCAACCTGCACTTCTCCAGCCAGCCCAGTACTTCATGACCAACCATAGGCTGGACACTCTCCCCCCACCCAATACCACCACACCCCCCCCTTTGGATGCCACTTGGAATCTCTTTCATAAGACCACAAAGTGGAGCCTTTTCCTGTTGGCTTCATGTTTCCAAGGGAAGGGACATTGACCACTGTGACACCTTCCCTACCCCAGGCAGATTGGGTAAAAGGAATGGCTGAAGAGCTACAGCTTAGTACTTTCCTCATTTTTGTCCTCCTGTCCCTGCTATGTCCTGCCTCTGACACCCCAGGGAAGCACCCATCGGCTTCTTCACTGGGGTGGGGCTGTTGCCGAGAATCAGGACACTCACTGGGACTATACTCCTACCCACGTTATGCAATATCTGTTTTGTTGGTTATAATCGTGTCTTAGTAAGGGTGGTTATGGCTGTGAAGAGAGACCCTGACCACGGCAACTCTCACAAAAAGAACATTTCATTGAGAGGGCTGGCTTGCAGTTTCAGAGGTCCAGTCAATCATCGCCATGGTGGGGAGCATGGGGCGTGCAGGCAGAGGAGGTGCTGGAGCTGAGACGGCTTCGTCTCGCAGGCAATAGGAAGTCGACTGAAAATCACACCAAGGGAAGCTTGAGAAAAAGAGACCTCAAAGCCTGCCCCCACAGTGATGCACTTCCTCTGATAAGACCACACCTCCTAACAGTGCCACTCCCTTTGGGAGCCATTTTCTTTCAAACCACCACAGAAAGGTTCTAGACTTTTGTCATATTTCTCCATGATCAAAGAAGCAGGTGAGCTCTGGGCTCAGCCATAGCTGGGTAGCCCAGCTCCGGCGGTGTGTAGACAGACAGATGAACTCATCCTTGCTCAGAGGCTGGGCCTGGGCTTCCCATGCTGTTCCTTCTTTGAGCCCCAAGCTGGTCTTCAACACCTTATGGAAGGGAGGATTACCTTGAACTGACTTTTCGGTCTTCATCTAGCTCCCAAATTCTGGGATTACAAGCCGCCACCATCATATCACATTTAGGTACTAGGCATTGAACCCAGGGCATTAGGTGTTAGGCAAACACTCTACCAACTGAGCTCTGGCTCCAACTTCTTTTCAGCTGCTGTTTAAATCTCCTTCCCTCTCACCCAGAGTCCTGGTGCCCATGCTGCTTGAATGGAAGATGTGTGCGGATCCTGGCTCCAGGGGAAAGCCGGTTAGGGGGCAGCATATTAAATGGTAGTTTAGCGGTAGGGCATTTTGTAAGGCCAGTCTTCAATCTGGGGGAAGAAAGAGAGGCCTGGGGAAGAGATGGAGAGAGATGGAACCTCACAGTAGCATGCTAATGACTCAGGAATCAGATGTCATTAAAGGTCCAGAAAAAAAATGAGTGGGAGATTTTCTAATATCTCCCTTCTCCTGGACGTTAATAATGTGATATTGATGGGTTATCCTCTGTCCAGGAGACAAGTAAACTGGTTTGTCCACGTGTTTCTGCTGGACTTTCTCATTTTGTGATAGACTCTGGGTTAAGAACAAAGGGACACATGAACCCCCTCACATAAATCATCAGCCATCTTGCTGCTGCAGAACTAATTATGCTGACACCCCCATCTTTTACAATGCATTTATTACCAGTGGTGGAGCAAGGGGATGAGGGTGGCTGAGAACGAACACGGAGAGTCTTTGTCGCAGCCCCACACGAGGCCATCAATCTTCGGGGGACGATGAAGCGGGAGATGTCATCCTTCCAGAAGGGACGGGATAAAAGATGTGCTGCTGAGACAACTGATTATTAGGCATTTGCATACGAGAGCTGGCAATTTGTACCCATCAGGCCTGCCGCTCCCTCGCCTGCGTGGCACTCCCCCCTAAGTGCATTTTCCGTAAGTCCCAGGCTGACAAAGAACTCTCTAACAGCCTGGACAAGTTCTGTTAGGGTGTGGGGTGTGCTCAGCTGGAGTTCTATACCAGGAAGGGACTGTGCCTTCTTTCCAGAGTACACAGCAGATACAGCCAGCACAAGATCTCCTCCGTAGTTACACGATCCTCGGGTTCCTATTGGAGAAACATTCAAATTGGGGAAGATCTGGGCAAGAAGGTGAATGCATGAGAAAGGCCAAGATAAGGTTGCACACACACACACACACACACACACACACACACACACACACACACACGCACACACACACAGCAGACACACTGAAGGGTCCAGAGAATGTGAGTGAGAATGCTGGAGAGCCCTGGGTGGCTTCTGAGACTTCCGTTAATGGTTCTTGGAAGGAGGAAGTTGGTTTCTAGAGGCAGGACTTTGGTGGTGCTCTACTCTGATAAAACCTTCATCAACAGATGAGAACTCGGACCTCCTGTGCAAATGCGGTTCATAATTCCCTAATTTTAACCCGTGTGTGCACAGTTGTGTACAGGAATCATACGGGGTCCCAGTTTCCTCCCTGTCACCATGACAAAATGCCCTGACCAAAAGCAGCTTTGTGGGGTTGGTTTATCTCAGCTCACAGCTCCAGATCCCTGTCACTTATCATGAGGGAGTCAGGCAGGACCTGGAACACCTGGCCACACCCGCAGTCAAGAGCAGAGAGAAAGCAGATGCTTGCGTGGACAGGTATTCAATGTAGTTTCCCCACTATTGTGTTTCCAGGACCCAGGAATGTCATCCACAGTGGGCTGTGTCTTTCTGCATCAGTTAGCATGATCAAGACAATCCCCCACAGCTGCCCACAGGACAACCCGACCTAGTCATTGAGACTCACTTCCAAGGTAATTCTAGAGTGTGTCAAGTTATGAAGACTGGCTGTCATGGATGATAGAGGCTTTCCCTAAAGGACCTCTCTGAGGACACCAGGGGCCGCACCGCTCCTGCTCACTAAACCTGAGTAGGTTGAGTGGGCTCATTGTTTCTAGTCCCAGGGTGCATTTGTTGATGAAGAAATCACAAAAGACATTCTAGGGTGGGATTTTATCCTGCTGTGACGGGAAAGAAATTTGTATATCTAGAGCAGGGGGCTCCTGGGTTGTAAGCTATCTCTACACTTGCCTGCCTTAAAGGGTTCCTACCGTGTGGGCTCTGGCCAGAAGCTCCCGGGAATGAGTTTGGCGGGGAGATTTTTTTTTTAGGTCTCCCACAGATGTAGTGACTGGGAAACCTGGGTGGAGAGTTAAGGTGATGATGCATACCTGGACAAACCCACTGGTGATTTTGATGGACACGAGGCGCGAGAACTGCTCATCCCAAGTTGAGACCTGGAAACTGATGAGGAGCCAGTCAGCTCTTCAAAGAAGATGCTCCGATGGAGACAGGCCGTCTCTCTCATTCTGAGTGTCCTTTCTCCTGTGGGTAAGCTCAGCAGCGCAGGGACATGTACTGAGTGTCAGAAAGAGATTTGGGTAACTCAGCTCTCCCTGGTGCTACCACATGAGGCCACCTATGATGCCACAGAGGGGACAGAACGGTGCACTTTGGTTTACTTCCTTGTCTCTGGGAAGTCAATTGAGCTTTCATGTAGTTGGCAAGAGATGTCTAAAGAACACCTTTGTTACCCCATTCATGTAATGGGGAAATATCCTGCAAGTAAGTGGAGAGATCCTCTCCCCTTTGATTGTTCACATTCTAGGGGTGAGAACTTTTAGGGTGCCATTCAGATGACCATGGGGCTGTTTAATGGGTGTTGAGACAGGAAGCATGAGTGAAGAGAAACGGGGCATAGCTTCTGGAATCAGCTGGGGTAGAGTCCGCCATCTTTTCTTCTAGCACTGGCATGGTGCCTGTGATTGCATTTTCCTTGAATGCTTGATCGAGGATAATGATAACGAGGAGTGGAAGTTTCCCCTGGGGAGGCTTCCTGCTATGGAACAATTGGTTCTTGCACAAAACGTAATTTTTATTGCTTTGCTGGGCTTGCATGGACTGCGAAACTAGAAAAGCCCTCCCCCATGGGACATCTGTCTCCCTGAAGAGGAGAAAACAGCACTGGTGCCAGAAATTAGACCTGTGACCGCAGAAGGGGCTAGAGTTCTCTGAGAAGTCCCTTCCCAGTGCCATGGAGAAGTGATCGGAAATCCCATTTTGAGGAAAATATCCTCCATTTGGACACTTACAACAAAGATCGCTCCCCACTTACCCCAGGAATTCACAACTATGGCCAGAATGAACGGCCATGAGCTGGAATCAGCAGGAGCAGCAACACTTTCCAATTTTCTCTCCCAGGAAACTGAACACTAGAATGACCACAGCGAGAATAGGAAGCAACAGTGAGAAACATTTGAGATGTAGAAAATGGAGCTGCAGGAACAGACAGAGCAGCTGACAGACACCAACACAAGAGCGCAATAGAACTTTCTGAGCTGAGAAATGTATTGCAGCGAACATCTCAGATACATGTTAACAGGCAGAGTAGGGGGTGCTATGCCTGATACCGGTCAAGGAAAGCAAACACCATTCTTGCCCAGCTGTGAGCCCTGCATGCTGCAATAACTGGCTTGGGCAAGAGATGCCCAATGGTGTGATAGCGGCATGAACGCCATGGGAGTAACCAACTGCTTCCTGTTTGGATTCAAGTCCTGATTCACAGAATGCAGCCCATACCCCATACTGCCAAGAACCCATGGCTAGATTGATCACAGGCCTTAGGGCATAGCCAGATAGTACTCTTTTACTGAATTTACACAGTGATCGATTGACTCATACACTCTTGTCTTTGTACCCATAGATCAAGGCATCTTGCAAACCTTCTTAGAAACTTTTTTTTTGATAGTAGATGGCATTAACACAGAAACTACAACTGGTCAAGGGGCAGAGAATAAGAAACTGTAGAATGCCCACCTTTAAATGGTACATTATATCACACCCCCTCTTCTCAAGGCTCAGGCATCATTTTGAAGTGGGGGGGTAAATGTAAGAACCGTAGGTGGTAGATAATGACAAGGAAACAATATTGCATCTTCCAGGATACTATGAATTCAGCATCAGTTGAAGCAGCATGAACAGGACCCATGCAAGCTCAAGCAAGACCAAATTCCAGCCTGGAGAGGGAGGGGATTGTTAGCTGCTGGAAGAGGGAAAGCCAGTTTCCTTAAAGGACACAGCCCTTGGTGGGTTGATCAGGCTCCTGTGGAAGGCCACACATCCAAGAATATATAGGCAGCACCAACTGGATTTGATGGGTATAAAAATAAATAAAAAAGAGGGCACCAAATTGGATGAGTAAGGAAGGGTGGATCTGGGGGGAGTTTGGGGAGACAGCAAATATAATCAAAACACATTGTATGAAATTCTCGAGGACCTAATTAAAAAATGACAGAAAAAAAGGAAACCAAAAAGAAAAAGAAAATTAAAAAGCAAATTGGATCTAACTCAAAAAAGTGGTAAGCTGGTAGTAGCCTTCAAACAACAATATAATATATAATTTATAATATATATAATATAATTTATGGAATTACAGAAGGGAAAGAAAGGCCAGAGGATGGTGAGGAGATGCATGAATACTGTCTCTGGGCAGGACACGACTGTTGTACTGATGAGCTCACAGCAGCTATGGTGAGCTGTGCGTGGTAAAGCCAGCAAACTTCCAGGCGGATAAAGGGGTGTCTTAGTTAGGGTTTCAATTGCTATGAAGAGACACCACAATCATGGCAATTCTTATAAAGGAAAACATTTAACTGGGGCTTCAGAGGTTTAGTTATTTATCGCCATGGTGGGAAGCAAGGCAGCATGCTGGCAGACATGGCGCTGGAGAGGAGGAGCTGAGAGTTCTCTATCTTGCTTCTCAAGTAGAAGGGAGAGACAGCCACAGTGGACATGACTTGAGCATACATGAGACCTCAAAGCCCTCCCCCACAGAGACACACTTCCTCCAACAAGGCCACACCTACTCCGGCAAGGCCACATGTCCTAATGATGCCACTTCCTATGAGCCGAGTATTCAAACACATGAGTCTATGGGGGGGCCATATGCATTCAAACCACCACAGAGGGGTTCCCAAGGCTCCATTCCTAGCTTGTACACTTGACCTCTGTGAGCTGGGTGCTGAGCAGGGAAGAAACTACCAAGGTATGAAGCTTATGATATATCCAATGCCTCTGCAAAATTTTGTTCTCAAATAGTCACTTGCTTAGCTTTCACAGTGTTCTGATACAGGTGGCTGTCATTATCGCCACAGGTAGATGTCCTGGGAACTTGGAAGAGTTGACTAGTACAAGCCTGAAAATTTTGAAAATAAAGTCACGCCATTAAAACATGAGGCAAGGGCAGGCGAGGTGGCTCAGTCAGGAAAGGGCTGGCTCTACCATCATGAGGATCTGAGTCTGACCCCTTAGAACCCGTGTGAAAAGCCAGACATGAAAGTACACACCTGCCATCTCAGCACGAGGAAGGGAGAGATGGGAGGAGCCCTGGATCTCATAGCCCAGCCAAACCAGCAAGGTTGGCTGGCTTCAGTTTCAGTGAGAGACTCCTCAAAAATTAAGGTGGGGAGCAGTTGAGGAAGACATCTTGTGAACAACTTCTAGCCCCCCCCATGCACATTCACACATATGTCAATATGCACACACAGACAAGTACACAAATGTGCATCCGTGAGAACTGATGGGATAAGAAAAGAGACAGAATAGGAATGGAGTGCAAATGGCTGAAGCTGAGGCAAGAGAAACACAGAACACCCATAGCTGCAATAAGTATAAATGGATTTAACTTAGCAATTTGTATAGAAAAAAACCCTGCAACCTCACACTGCACAAGGAACCCAGCTGCATCTGGGGAAGGATAAACATCTGGATGCCAAGGGATGGAAGAAAGTAGGCCATACAATTAACCACTTATTGCAGGATTGCAGTGCTAATATTAGGCAAAAATAGGCTGCGGTACAAAAAAAAA
>PVIU01022968.1:0-28364 GCA_004026605.1 Ondatra zibethicus | reverse complement strand
TAGGGCTTTTCATGACAATGAGACATTCCTGCTCCTGGCAGCACCAATCTACTTCTAGAGGAAGATGGACATCAAAGAGGCTCCTTATGGAGCTGGTTAGCCATTTGGGCAAGAAACTGCTCTTGCCTGGACTGATGCATAAAGTGGACATAAAGAACCAGCAGGGAGAGGACTGTTGAACTTGCGTAAAGATGAGATGATCCTTCGGGGTTCCTGATTCATGAAAGAACCTGCGAGATATTCTGCAGGATACAGAAGAAAGTGACTGAACTGTCTTTAAAATTTCCTGCTTCATGGAAAAGTCTGCTGGATACTGTGGGCCTGTAGGCTGAAGATGGATGCCCCAATGGTAAAAAGAACTTTGGGTGACAGTCCATGCAGCGAGATGTCTCTGTCATTTCTAGAGTTTTAAAAATTGCTTACTTCTTGTTTACTTAGGTAATATTATATCCTTCTGGAGTCTTTGATGGAGTTGAAGAATAGATAGATAGTTATAATTTTCCATTGTTATAATAAAAAATAAAATAGATCTAAATATAGTAACTGTAGTTCTTGCTTGATAACTGTTTTGTTATATGTAATTTTGCTATGTTAAAATGAAAGCCTTTCCTTTTTGTTTAAACAGAAAAAGGGGAAATGGTGTAGGAGGTCCTTCTGCATTTTTGTTACTGTCATTGGTTAAATAAAGAAGCTGCCTTGCCCTTTTGATAGGTCAGGACTTAGATAGGTGGGGAAAATTCAACAGAATGCTGTGAAGAAGATGGAGAAGTCGCCACCATGAAGCTGCCAGGTCAGAGACGCTGAATCTTTCACAGTAAGCCATGACCTCATGGTGACACACTAATTATTAGAAATGGGTTAAACGAATATGTAAGAGTTAGCCAATAAGAGGTGAGAACTAATGGGCCAGGCAGTAATTTAATTAATACAATTTCCATGTGATTATTTCGGGGGTTAAGCTAGCTAGGCACCAGGAACACAGCCTGACCCTCTTACTACAGGGATCCTGTTATATTTCCCTCCTTTCATGTTACCATTTGCATTGACGTTGGCATTTTTCAGTTCTTGCTTAGGTAGTCATTTTGTTGAGTTGTCATCCATGAACTCACCTATCATTTCTAGGAGTCATAATCTCACGAAGGTTTCTTGGTCCCCTGATTCTTAAAATCTTTTCACCCCTCACCTTCACAATGCTCACTGAGTCTTAGGTGCAGAACTTGTGTTGTAGAGGTATACATTGGGAATGGACACCCCTATAAGTAGTTATTCTTTGGATTTTGACCAATTGCGGTTTTCTTTAATTCTCTCCATCTGCTGGAAGAAATGTTTCATTGATGTGGTGTGAGAGTTACTCATATCTGTGGATATAAGGATAAGTGTTTACGATGAACTTAGGAATTATGTTGGTTTGGTGAAGTGTTGGTAGTGGATTTTCTTCTAAGATTCATGATCACAATAGCCTCAGATAGTTGGCTAGGTTTTCTGGGCTGGTCAAATGTGCCTTGAGTTCAATAGATAGCTGTTCATTATCTCCAAGACACGAGTGCCACTATTACACCCTAGTGACACCTTACCATGTGGGGCATTGGGGATCATAAGCATTGCGGCCTTGTAAGATTTGATTGCTTCCCTCCCATGGCAGCTCTCATAATCCCTTCCAGTGCTGCAAAAGCTGGTCCTTAAGGAAGGGGTTTTCATGCCAGATACAGTCCTATTGTAGAGTCCTTTATCTGAAATGCATAGTGTCTTCAGCAATAAGGACCAATTCTCAACCTCTGAAAGGCAACCAAGGGTAACTGCAACTGCCTATATTGTTAGGGAGTCCCTTGGACCCTCCCTGATGAACAATTTTAAAGGAGGATTCTCAAGCCTGGTTCAGGGGTTTTCTTGTATAGTCTATAGCTGCTGGTGGAAGCATCATGAACCCAAGTGGCACAATGTCATATGTATGTATGTATGTATGTACGTACGTACGTACATACATACACACACATATATATTGTGTGTGCCTATATCTATATATACACACGTATTTTCTTTCTTTCCTTCTCTTTTTTAATAAATAAAATAAAAGGAGAACTGCATGACACAGAGCTTCCATTGCCACACACATGAGGGTTTGGATGCCACCTGCATGATGCCCCCCTCCCCCACCATGCCTGCAGCATCATACACACATATAGAGGTTCCCACTCTCTCTCCCACTGTGTGTGTGTGAGAGTGTGTAACTTATTTTTAGTCAAAATAAAATATAAAAGTTTTTAAAATGCCTTTTTATAAGCGTCCTTAGTATGATTTATTTTCCTTTCCTTCCATCTTCTCTACTGGCCTCCTTCTCCTTGCCAATTAACACTTCCCCATTACACTACTGATCCTGAGCCCCCATGCTGGAGAGAAGACTCAGTAGTTGAGAGCATGTCCTGCTCTTGCAGGGAACTGGAGTTTGGTTCTGAGCATGTACAATGACAGCTCACAACCACTTGTAACTCTAACTCCAGCCATCTGATGCCCTCTTCTGAACTCAGAGGTCACTTGCCATCATGTGTGTACAAACCTACAGACAAACACTCACATATATACACATTTGCTTAATTTAAATAAATCTTATTTTTAATTGCAAGTCCATCTATGTGGTGAAGTTGTATTTTTTCTTTAAAAATTGGTAAGATAACTGAATGGAGAATGACCTTGTTGCTAAATTGTTTTTAGAATGCCTTTTTAGTCACCGCCAAATTGTTCTATTTTTCTGGGCCATG
Organism: Ondatra zibethicus; assembly: GCA_004026605.1. Taxonomy (NCBI): domain Eukaryota; kingdom Metazoa; phylum Chordata; class Mammalia; order Rodentia; family Cricetidae; genus Ondatra; species Ondatra zibethicus. The sequence goes on along the minus strand of PVIU01022968.1, from coordinate 25,608 downwards.
TATACCATCACCACCCTAAAGCACATCTGCTTAATGTGAATTTGATCTCATGACATTACTCATCCTCACAGTGAGCTGACCCTGACTGTTCATCTATTCCCACCTCCGATTCTCCATGGTGTATAGTCATTGCATTAAATAAATTGTGTTGTTCAAGCTGCAAGTCCCTTAAAATTACAGTGACACAATTTTTGAGCAGAGTGACCCACTTAGGTTTTTAACCTGCTGCTCTTAAGTAATCAGACCTTTGCCCATGGCTTCTCCAGTATAATGTACTAAGGCTTGCTGTTATTATGGTCACATTCTCTGTGCCATCAAACAATCAGTGTTTTGTAAATTGAAAGGTATAAAGAAACACACATAAGCAGACAGGAAATTTAGCAATACAATCAGAGAATGTAAACTTGAATGCTGTGGGCTTAATTTGAAAATATCTATATTCTTATTATATACCATTTTATTGTCTGAATTTTTGTAGGTTTTTTTGCTTGACTCCTATAAAAATGTGTTGGAGCGAGCTGAGCTGGAAAAATATTGCTGCTTTATCTCAGTTTCATTAATGAAAGCTGTTGTTGCTGCATTTATGTTTAACTAACCAAGAAATCCCTACCTGCATACACTTGGATTTATTAGTGAGAGTGTCAGGTGAAAGAGACTATGATCTCTTGAATTGGAGACTGCCTAGTCTGTCCTCTATATGTGAGTGGACAACATACAACTTGATCATACTTCAGTGTAGCAAGGAGGTGGAAGAGGTTGAATTTTGTCTTCTGCTACTTCAATTATTATTAAAGAAATATTTAATTATTCATATTTTATGTACATGCATGCATATATGTATATACATGACATGTATGCGTATATATATGCACCATGTATATATACCTGCATATACACAGACACACACACATGTATACATATATGCACCACATGCCTGAAGGCCTTAGAGATCATACAGGGCATTGGATCCCCTGGACCTGAAATTACAGGTGGTAAAGAGCTCCCATGTGGGTGCTGGGAAAAGAATCATAGCTTAGTCTTCTGGAAGGTCAACCAGTACTCTTGGCCACTAAGCAATCTGTCAAAGATGCCTCAACCCTAGTTTTTGACCTTTGGTGCTGGTTGTTGCTGACCTTGGCACACCTAGCAATGATTCAGCATACTCACTTTGCAGTCTCTTTCAAAGGACCTCTAGGCTGCACTTAGTTCATTCACCTGGATTTCCCTACCTCATGCCGAATGTCAAACCATCCTTTCATTCACTGCTTTTTTGGATTTTTTCCCATTAATAAATATATTAATTTTAACCATAAACATAATTTAAATCCTGTTAGTCATTCCCTTGCACAATCTGTAATGCAATTGCATAACACAATTATAATGTACCTATGGGGTGTGTAAAATTTTTGCTCCCAACGTGTGAGGCTCTCTGGAGCAGCAACCTTTATTGCTCATTCTCCCCCCCCTGAGCTTTTTGTCTACCAAAACATTGATTTTCAGGGTTAGTAGATTTGGGTTTTTTATTGTATGTTGAAAATACACCAATCATAAGAAATGCAGTACCCATGTATGTTCCTGTGTTCATGGGCACACACATGTACACTTTATTAGAAAGAAAATAGAGATTAGAGGCATGGCCTCATTCTGCCACATAGTCTAGCCTGAGACTCACTTTATAGCCCAGGCTGTCCTTGAACTTCCACTGATCCTCCTGCTTCAACTTCCCCAGGGTTGGTAATATAACCATACGAAGCTCCTCAATTTCAGAAATACAGTTTTATTGAAGTTAAATCAGCAACAATGTACACTAAAAATAATTCTCAAAGTAGAAGTTGTTACTTATCTTTCCCCATTTGAAAGCCAAGTAAATAGTCACTTGGGGCTCTGTGATCTAGGAAGTGGGAGAGAAAAAAATTATTATGTATCATCCAAAACAAGGACCAATTCTTGAACAATGTATTTGTGGATCAAAATTCACCTTTCACAAAAAATGAATTTTAAAATATATTTATATCTAAGTCCCTTCTGCTCTGGTCTTGAGAGCTTATAGGGTCAAGTGGGACACAGCTCAACATGACTGAGATTCAAAGTTGAGTCTAAAATCCTTCTATGATAAGTCTGCCCAGGAAAATGGCAGAATTTCACAGTGCCTATCTGTAGGCCATGAACAAGACGTTTGAACTTATATGCCAGCCCTGATGAGATGTACTATCAGTTTACATATCCCCTAGAATTGTTCTATGCAATACACCTCTTCTGGGCTCAGGACAAATGTGTACTTGAACTGTCTTCTAGTGATAAGATAGTGGTATCACTCCATAGTAGACTCCTGACAAACCTGGCTGCAGGGAACGACCTAGTATCAAAGTAGAAGTGATCATAGTCTCAAAGAAAATCATAAGCCTTCTTGGAGTTTCAGGAAATGCAAGTACAACTACAAGTTAATAATAAATTATGGAATACATACCAAACCCCACAAGCCCATAGGACATAACACACTAAATACGAAGAGCAGTCAAGCAAACATGACCTCATCTAGATATAAAAACAATTTTCTAGCCACTGCTCATATGCTAACTAGTACATGTGAACACTCCAACAGAAAACTAAAAATGGGTTTTTGAAAGGAATAACAAGCTTCAAGAATGCAGAGAAAAAGAAACAACTTTCAGAGACTAGCTTAACAGAAAGTTGGATACAATTTTTAAAAAAGAAAATTGGTGTGACTATAGATGCATCATTTGACATTAAATCTCTCGGTAATGTAAAAGGAAACACCCATAAGGTCTAACCTACATGATTGTCTAAACATGAGCAGAACAAGGACAACAGTAGACACGCTAAGAGGACAGGAAAGGCTCACAAGTATTCAGTTCTACACAGAGAACAGGCTACCAAATGATGCTGAGAGTGGTAGAAATGTTTGTTCCCAAGGAAAAACCACACCAATTGTTCATACAATTGCAAATGCTTAGTTTAAAAAACATAAAATTTGGCATGGAGGGCAGCAGAGAATAGTGTTAGAGCTCAATAAAAATCAAACATAAAATTTAACATAGACTAAGAAGGTCATATTTAGGAATGTATGTGTATATACATATACATGTATGCATGTAACAACAATTAATGAAAAGGGGGATCAGGAGTTTGAAAGAGGGCAAGGAGGGCATTATGAGAGTGTTTTGAGGAAGAAAGAGGAGGGGGAATGATTATATTGTATTATAATATCAGAGTATAATATCATATACTGTGATTAGACTCCTTTAATCACAGTGTATGTAAGGCAGAAGCAGGTAGCACACTGTAATTTAGAGTGAGTTCAATGCCATCCAGGACTAAAATGTGATTCTATGTCTGAGAAAAAAAAGAAAGAAAGAAAGAAGACGGAAGGAAGGAAGGAAGGAAGGAAGGAAGGAAGGAAGGAAGGAAGGAAGGAAGGAAAGAAGGAAAGAAAAAGGAAGAAAGGAAAAAGGAAGGTAGGAAGGAAAAGGGGAGGAAGGAAGGAAAGCAGTTATGTTGGTGAGACTTCATGGTAATTTCTAGCTGTAGTAGGAGAAACAGTCTGACATTGAACTCCTTGATTCTCGAGATCTTACTGCCTCCTGTTGTGCAATGCTCTCTGAGCCTTAGGTGCAGGCATTGTTTTGTAGATTTATCCATTGGATTTGTGTTCCACATCTCTGCATTTTTAAAACCACCTCTCCCAGGAGCTATCAATTGCCACTGGCTCCTTGACTAGGAAGCTAGGAATAGTATTTAATTACTACCTCCTCTCTACATGCTGGAGTTTGCTCTGGCTTGAGCTTGCACAGGTCTAGTGCGTGCTTTTCTGTTTTATGAATAATGTGAGTTAATATGTACAGCTGTACTGCTGTGTCTATAAGACGCTGTTTCCTCACAGTCTTCAGTTGCCACTGGCTCTTAGAATCTTTCCACTTCCTCCTCTTTCTCAATGATCCCTGAGTGTTGCAAGCAGGGGCTATAAATTTCCATTGAGGGGAGAAAATTTCTCAGTCTTATATTCCCTGAACTTTGGCCAGTTTTGGGAATCTGTATTAATAACCATTTATCATAAACAGAAGTTTCTCTAAGAGAAATGCATCAATGACAATAATTTTATGTCATTAGCTTAATTAGTTTAATGTTGGTTTAATACTGTATACATTTAGCAGAATAAAAGTATTTGGTTCTTGGTAGCTCAATCCATTGCTCTGGTGTGAATGTGGGTCTCTGTCTCTATCTCCATCCATCGGACGAAATTTCTCCTCTGCATGTATTATCTTTCTGGGAACCTAGTCGATTTGGACGCACACGTTCCTGGGCCGGGATGGAGGGGGGAGGGCCTTGGACTTCCCACAGGGCTGGGCACCATGCCCTCTTTTAAGGAGGCAGCGGGAGGGAGGGGGGAGCGAGAGGGGACTGGGAGAATGGGAGGAAATGTAAATTTTTTTTGAATAAAATAAAAGAATATGGAAAAAGAAAGTATTTGGTTCTTTACTATAGCTTATGACTTTTCTAGCCGAGGTTTCTGGTCTGATAATGGTGACAAGAACAGATCTCATCATGTAGAATGAGACTTAAATTTAATCAGAAAGTAGTTGACTAATATTATGATGTTTTTGTTATCATTGCATCAGTGGACATTTCTTGCCAAGCCAGTCATTAATTTAGCTTGCAGGTTTGATGGTTGGGTAATGCTGATTACTACTTCTCTTTTATTGTAGGTATATTTGTAATTACTGCATAATATATTATACATATTTTGTATGTGTATCTGCCTGTGTGTCTATGTCTGTCTGCATCAGTCTGTGTATTTTGTGTATAAATGTATATTTTATACATACATAAAATATTAAATCATGATTACCCTATAAGAGAATAACAAATTCTTCTACTAGATAGCACATGCTGACAATTGAAAAAAATCAAACACACAAACAAACAGAAACCAATAACAGGAATAGATTGCCTCTTTGGAGCTGTTGATCAGTATGATCATACAGCTATTGCTTTTGATTACCCCTAGAACTGGAAAGTTAAGAGACTATTGCTGTAGACATCACATACTTCAGTCATCAAACATAAAAAAAAAATCAAATCAAGCTGGTACTTATAAGGAAGCTTCCACCCCACTGGCTAGCTTTCACACATGGATGAAATAAAATCACTGCAGCTCACAGAACATTTAAAATACACCAGTGTGACCCTGTCTTCCAGTCATATGCTCTTATTTCCATTGGAGATACATATATCTAAACAGGTTTCCTCCCTCCCATATAACAGCAATAGCATGATTCTTCTCTGTAGCTTTTAACTCATTTACCAAAATCAAGGTTTGCAAAAAGAAAATGGGAGAGAGCTGAATAGTGCAACAAGCCAGAAAATAGAAGTACCTTTAGGATTTTAGGCAACAGAAAACTCAATGATGAGACGTGGTGATATATTACACCAAACCAGCTATCATGGTTCTTCAGTGTATTAAAAGAATGATCATGTTAAACACCAAGATGATAGACGAAGCCATTCTGATTGCTTTGCCCTCATATGTGAACAATTTAAATGCATGTCCATTCACCTTAGGGAAACAGGAGATAAATACACTTTTTATTCTGATAGCGTGGCCTTTCCAGCACATTAGAAAGCCTGATGAAACAGCAGAATATGCTATTCAATTTCTTTTAGAAAAACAATTAAATTGTTAATTCTTCTAGGGCATAAAGGATAAGCATTTATATTTGTGTGCTTTAATAGCATAATACAATCTAATACATAATACATAGCCAGTAAATGTTGACTAAAATTTTTTAATTCATTTAAAATATGAAGGAATGAATCTTAATTAGACTAAATTCTAAAATATTATATTCACAACCACGCTTTGCATGTTATTTAACAAGTTCACACGCTGAAGTTATTTGCATTTAATCTCATAGATGTGTTTCCCTAGATCTCAAGACTCTGAAGTGATCCTTACAATTAAATATTATGAGTTTCCTTTAGTAGACAATGAACAGCTAGAGAAAGTTGAGGAACACCTGCTGGCAGCTTCACACCTACAACTGGATTGAGAAAAAGGATATAGTTGCTTTAGTTCACATTTAGCATATGCTATATACAGTGTCAGGTAATAATAATTCATAATGTTGCTAGAGAAGCAAACTTTATCATACCCATTTTTGAATAGCTAAGGATGGAAAAGATATTTTACAGAGTATAAGCCGTATGTTCATGTATACACCTACTATGTGGAAAGGAAATGACAAAATACTGTTGACATGATTCATCCAGGCTTTGCCTGAGGCTTCCAGATAGTCTACCAGAAAGAGAAACTACTGAACTCAACCTGAGCATGAAATTACTTTTCTAACAACAGAGATTTTAAATCAAAGAACATTCTGAATAGAGTCTACATGGCCCTCAGCCCTCCCAGCCCTCTCACAATGATTACCTTTATTTTTATTTTTGTACCATGAAAAAGGAATCTTAAGAAAAAGATACCCAAGAAAAACTGATAATTTAGAGAACAAGTGATATCTGATCAAAAGTTTAGCTATATCAATAAATAATACAAAAAAACTATTCACAGTTCTTAAGAAAAAACTTACTAAAATCCCTTCAATACTCTTTAAGTTGGCAATTGTCAGAAATGATTCACTGTTTTGGGTTAAAAATAGATTTCCTTCACTGAAGGCACTTCATGGATGTTCAGCATTTGGAAAATATTGATCTTTAGCAAAGAGAATACTGATAGTAAGGGAAATTCTATTATTACAAGGAAGCTCCTTATTGCGGGTGTTTTCTAATGTGTATGATGAGATAGGCCTGAGATTCCATAACAAATCCTTTGCAAGTCAATTTCCACTCTTCAGTTGCTCAACCATGAGGGCAAATGGAATGAAATTCTGAAGAGAAACCAAAGTTATTAAGAAAATGGTAGTAGCTGAAAAATTCCCAACATTATAAAATGTCTTGAGAAAATAAATCTTTGTCAAAGAATTGTAAGCAAATATTAGCCAAGAGAGATATAAATCCATATAATTATTTAGGTAAGTATCATTCACATCTGGTATTCTTTTTTTATTAATTTAATTGCATAATGCTGTTGTTTTTAATTTCATCATGCTAATTAGAAAAGATCAAAGTGTTGATTTTAATGTCAAAATACTATATATCAGGAAGAAATATGTATTCAGCAATGCAGGACTCTAGATTTGAAAACTTCCAGCTTGTTTCAACTTTATGACCTTTTGTACTGTCCCAGATGATAGTAAGTACTTACATAAATTAAAATAATAAATTAAATTAAACACACCATTCTATACTTGTCGAATTCATATAAAGTTAGTCAAGGTCATGGAATGTTATATGTTATTAATAAATATTTTAAAGGCTTCTAAGTATTGGTTTTAGCCATCAATTTTCCGATGTCTGGTACTATAAACTTAGCCAACCATTCATTCTTGGAGAGGTCATGAACCCTAACGGAGAACATACTACTGCCACATTTATAAACCTGGTGTGGGAAGTCCTTCTGTCTATGTGTTTCTTTTATTGGTTAATGAATAAAGAAACTGCTTTAGACCTATAGCAGGGCAGAACTTAGGTAGGTGGGAAAGACAGAACTGAATGCTGGGAGGAAGAAGGCAGAATCAGGGAGATGCCATGGAGCCACCAGAGTTAGACATGCCAAAATTTTGTCAGTAAGCTACTGACATGTGGTGATACACAGATTAATGGAGATGGATTAAATTAAGATGTAAGAGTTAGCCAATAAGAAGCTAGAGCTAATGGGCCAAGCAGTGTTTTAATTAATACAGTTTCTGTGTGATTATTTCAGGTCTAAGCTAGCCAGGTGGCTGACAACCAACAAGAGACCCCTCCTTACTACATAAACCAATATAATTTCTACTTGTGTTCTAAATTACTTACCATTATACAACCAGGTAAGGGTAGCTCACATCTCTCATCAAACCTTTTTATTCAGCACCAGCAGATGGAAACTATCAAAAATATATGTACTTGGTAAAAATGCAAAAAACAATTTACCATGGGGTGCCCAATCCCTACTGATATTTCAACAACTTAACCTCTACATGTAAAGCTCAGAGAATATTTTAGAAGAGCTCATGGAAGTATTGCAATTGCCAGAGGACTAAAATGCTTGTTGTGAGAGAGTGTCTTCTAAATGACTGGGACCCCACAACCTTGAAATCTCAGTAATATGTTTATCCACCCAAGACCTACAGAATGACAACAGTTCACATATCAACATGGATGGGGGGAATCTTCCAATGCTCTACCTGTAATTGGAGACCACACTTTTGTTTCCAAGCTGCCCAGACCCAAATAATCATACAGAAACTATATTAATTGCAACATTGCTTGACTGATAGTTCATGCATATTCCTAGCTAGATCTTGTATCTTAAATTAACCCATTTCTATTATTTTACATTTTACCACGGGGCTCATGGTTTGTTACCTCTTGCTTCTTGGGCAGCTACATGGCATCTGCCTGGCTCTGCCTTCTTTCCTCTACTTCTGCCTGGTTTTCCTGCCTTGTCTATATTCTGCCCTTCCATAGGCCAAATCAGCTTCTTTATTAACCAATGGTAATAAAACATATTCACAGCATACAGAAGGGAATTCCACATCATCTACCTCTAGATGAAAAGCTACAGGAAATTAATGGCTACTGCGTGAGGGATAAGTTATTATCCTAGCCTAACTGGGTTAGCCCTAAACACTTACACATATGAGCAACACTAAATAACTTCAGGAGGCTATAGTTAGACATGCACATTTAACAACAATTAGAGAAGAGGTCATGAATTTGAAAAGGAGGATGACATAGGAGGAGTTGGAAAAGGGAATGAAAATAATGTAAACACAGTATTCACATGTGAAATTACTAAAAAGGGAATTTCTTTAGTCTCAGTCTTTGATATAAAGGAATATATTAAACATGTGTTTTGAGTTCTTAGTATTGTAGGCCTGCAGTGAGGGCCATAGTACTTACTAATCAGTTAGAAACTATAATGATTGAGTGTAGCTTCTAAGACAGACCTAGACTGACTGCTGGCTCTGCTATTTATTTTCTGTATAGGTTAGGAACATGTGTCTGTTCCCTTAAATACTCCAGCTGCAGAAACACCGGATCTGAATCGTCTTTCTCTGAGTCTACCTGGTTCCCTTGTACCTGGGAGCATCTCTCTTACTACTCAACTTTCTATAACAGTGCATTTCTCATCTTCTCTTTGACAAATTTGGATTTTTCCGTCTGCCTGGCAGCTTCTTTAGCTGCTCACCTCCTACAAAGTTCACAACTGTGGGACAGATGCAGCATGGTCATGTGCCTTGCTCAGTCAAGGCAAATCAAAAATGGATTGATAGATATCTCCATATCAATTTCTTCTGCCTTAGACCTAACTGTAAACTTCAATTACATTTTATTTTCAATCAAACAGTGAGAAAATTGTTAATTTAAGTATTTTTATGCCTTTATCATTTACACTTCAAATTTAACTGGTTACATACTCTCCATTCTTATCCTTCATTTTTTTCTATATAATGTCACAAAATTACACAAGTGGGATCACCAAAGTCAAAGGGGCCAGATTAGGCAAAGAAGGCACTCTGGGTGCTAAAAATTTGCACACCATCTTAGACTACCATTTATGAACTTCTCCAGTATACACACTGCTTTATTTACATTACAGGGACCAGTCACTTCTGTCGCTGTCTGTCTTTCCACAATTTCCTGCCCTAGGTAATCACCTTCAATAATCCCCTTGGAAATATCCAAAAATTTTATGAGGGGGCTGAACATGAACTTAATAACATGATAATCATTGACTCTGGAATTTCAGGAATTCACATCAGATTCAGGAAGCACGGGAAATTTAAATAAAGACATCAGAAACAAACATTTCGATGAATTTGGGATATACATTTATTGCCTATCCTCATTTAGCCACTGTGGGATTTGAAGCATAACATGGAACATTAACGTATTCATTGAACTGAAATCATTATGGAAATTTAGAAATTTGAGAGGTTTGACATAGCAGATAGTAAAACTGACTAAAACTGTAAAAGATGAAGTATTTTTAATGGCCTCCCATCTAAAATGATGAGTTTATATTGCTATGTGATCTGTCATATTATAAAATTGTATTTCCAGGCTAATAAAATGGTTTATAAAACCTGACATGAAATATATTCGTAGTAGTATATTAATATTAGAAAGATGTATGAATATGTAAAATATAGATGTAAAAAATATAGATGTAACAAACTTCTCTACAGAAAGTTTAGCCATTATGTCAGAAAATAGTACTTTAGAAAATTCCAGAAAGCATGAACTGCCCAGGAAGAGAAATTAGATAGGATGGGATACTAGAGAATACTCTACCATTGTAATCCTATTTAAGTGGAAATAACAGAAGTGGTCCTAGAAATTTTCTCTGGAAACAAGCTGTGTAATCTCTCTTTGCATGTGGCAAGCCAACTAACTGTTTGTTTGTTTGTTCATTTGTTTTTTAATGGCTTCTGAAAGTCCTTTACAGGATTAAGGAACTCAAGACAACATGACCAGGAGTGATGCTTGAAATGAATCATGGGGGCAATCCCATGCATACAGATCTTATTCAATCTGGACAGAAGTGTGGCCAAAGGAAAGTACAAATCCTTCAACAATATAAAGAACGCTGCTGCAGCGATCAGCTGGGAAGTCTTTGACGGGCTTAAGTGGTGACCTGGCAGCTAGCTTTGGTCCAAGGGAAAGAGCTAATCCTCTAGGGTCGGATGAGAGCTTCTTCAGAGATCGTGAGCTACTTGAACTCATTGTCCTATCTGTAAAAAAAAGTGATAAGGAGGGTAAAGGAGTGTTCATAAAGGTGATTCAGGTTTTCAAGCAAGTGGGCATAATGGTGGACTTCCTTATTCATGCTCCACCAGACTGATTCTCAAAAGGGATTTGCTGTCTGACTTGCTGGCTGACTGCCAGATTTATTGGTCTTGCTGCCAGTTATGTTTTGGATTCCAGGGAGGTGGAAAGTTAAAAATGCCTGACAAAGACCTGTACTGCACTGAGAAGGCAGGCTGGCTAGAAATGTCAGCCACCTCTTGCTGCACCAAGACATCCAAAAGTCACCCAGCATCAGTCATTTCACCAAGTGACATGTTTCAGGAAGCACAGAGGCTCAGGGCTGAAGTTCAGAGTCCTCTAGAACTTTCACTACTCAGAGAAAAAAAAAACTCAGTAATCTACCCCCTTTTTAATGTGAAAAGAGGCAGCAGATTTTGAAAACAAACATGCAAAAACTGACATAGAAAAAAAGCAGAGCCTATGAGTATATTGATAATGCAAAAGTCATAGGAACAAGCAGTTTGAGTTTAAATATGGGATCTTCTAGAACTTCCGTGACTTTGGATAATGTAATTGATCTTCTCTAAACCTTTGCTTCTAAGTTCAATAGCAATTATCTAACATTAACTGTCATGCACTATAACAATGTCCCTTATATTCTTGCTAAAATTATAACCCTTATCAATTTTATTATCTGTTGGCAAATCCATACCTTTCCTCATACCTACATATGACATAGATTTTGACTATGGATTTTGTTTATTCCCTCTCCCCAATGAGATACAGATTTCATAAAAGGAATGCTTCAGTCCACTCTGTGAACACAAGGACTAAAATATCATCTAACACACAGTAAGCAATCTTGAATGTCTAAAATACCACTTTATTCATAGTGAGTGACCGTGTTTATATTTGTTAAGTGAATTTTCATTTATGGCTCTTGGAGGAAATAAAATGATATATATGTAAGATCTAGCTTGCAGCACCTACATAATGGTACTCTCTTCATTCACACTATTACATTTTATGGACCCTTAAAGTGTATTTGAATTTACCTCTTCATCAGACTGTGTTCTGAGAATTCACATGTGTACTTTATCACCACATACAGATTACCTGCTAGGGTGGGTGGAAAGGAAACCAATATGTATTGAATGAATTAGTGAGTGAGTAATATTGAAATAAGCATGTGACAGTTTAAATGATTGAAATATTTGAACCAGGGCAAAACATTTGAGACATGCTCTAAGGCATAAAGTGTGTCCTGGCAATAATCAAGATAATATGAGCATTTGCAGCTTTCTTACCAACCAGAGCAAAGCTGAGCAGCTTCCATTTAATCTCTTCCATTTTCCCTAAAACAGTGGGTTGCATTTCTTTCTTGTTGGTTCCACACTCATTATCCACAGTTTCTTCCTATAATATGTAATGTGACAGCTGGTGTTGGTTGTCAACCTAACTCTACTGAGACACATCTACAACTTGTGAATTGCTCTTGTGCACTTGGGCTAATTCCAAAGAGGATTCTCGTGTAAGACCATTCCTGGGTTAGGAAGTCATGCTTGCAAGGGGACAGCACCTTCCAATAGGTGACCCAGATTTAAGAAATTAATCCAGAAAAAAAGGCGACATGCACACATCTGCTTCATCTTATGTTCTGAGCAAGTCCAGCCATTGTTGCTGCTTATATCTCAAGTAACTTGACACTCCAGCTTGTTTGATCAGCATGGGATTGGTAGCTCTCTAAAGGAACTTCAGGCTCTCAGTGCCTGATGGAAATACAGAGGCAATGCCAGTTTTGGGACTGAGTGACTGTGGGTTTTTACCACTAGTATGTAGCCAGCCATTGTGAAATTATCTAGAACAGTGATTCTCAACCTTCCTAATGCTGTGGCCCTTTAATACAGTTCCTCATGTTGTGGTGACCCCCAAATGTAAAATTATTTTTGTCACTACTTCATAACTGTAATTTTACTATTGTTATGAATTGTAATATAAATATTTCCTATTTAATCTAATTATGCAAGCCCTGTGAAAGGGTTTGACCCACAAATGGATTGTGACTCACAGGTTGAAAACCACTGCCATAAAACTCTTAATCACACACACTACTGATTTTGTTCTTCTAAATCAGCATGGACAAAATAGTGTGATGTTATCAAAGCAACAAAAACAAAAATCATGTTTGGTAGCCTATTCTCTGTTCTCTTTGGAACCAGACTGCAGGAATCAATATACAGTAAACTGGGAGTCTAATTCAGTGACAGAGTTTGTGTTAACTAGGCTTAAGCACTGAAGCTGGGTTCGACTGTCAGCACCTCAAAAATCAAAATAAGATTATTCAATATGGTTTTATGAATCACTCCAGTGTTTCTGCATATGATAAACTTTAAGTGGGACATAGGGAAAAAACTGAAGGAGGAGAAATCTAATTTAAATGGACTGTGGGGTTAAGCATTTGTTTGGTATGTTTGACAGGTAAATTGGAAAGATAATGGCATGACTGCAGCTGTACAAGGACTGCAAGCTAAATAGTTCTCACAGAAAGGAACAGGTTTGCAAATTCGCAGTAAATTCCAGTCGTCAGGACAGAAATTCCAACTCAATTAAAAGGACTGACTATGCCAATTTGAAAGTCTTCCTCCAGTTTTGTAACTATTTCAGAGTAGTTTGAGTCCTAGGGAGACCCTGAAATAGGGCTGACTACACCTTCAGAAAGGTGTGGCTAGACTCAAAACAGCCATCCTACGGTGGGAGGCCCAGCAAGTGCAAGAGCTGTGCCTAATATTATACCTGCCAGAAGTAACAAATAAAAATTGTCCTAGTTATCAGGAAATCTACCCAAGAAAAAGTTTTGTCGCATTAATTTTGATTTTCTAGAATGATACACAGGCTTTAGTTTTTATTCTCAATCTTTAGAATAAGAATGCTTCACATATCTGACTAGTTCAAATTTTAGAAAATGAAGTGCTGGGGTAGCAGGGCCAAAAACATATGAAATTGGTTAAGTTTAATATACACCTCATATAAACAATGTTTTCATGATCCTGTGTATGAAATCACTGAGTATATTAAACCATCCTAAAGCAAAGATATCACTATCTCTGCTGTTTATTTATTTATTAGATCTTTTATTTGTTCTTTGATGTTTCAGAAATGTCTGTAATACATCCTGAGCATACCACACATACTCTCACCAGCATCTCTCCTTCTTGGCCTTCATTTTCTTTGTTGTAAGTCAATGAGTCCAATTAGTGACGCTCTTGGGTGTTGATTCATCTTATCGGTTTGATCTTGTGCACTTCTTCTTTAAGTAACCACAGAGTCAGTGATGAGTTCATGAGTGAAATAGCCATGTCACATCCAGAAAATGGTACTTCATAGCGTTCCTCCCCAGTCTTTGGGTTTTGCATTCTTTTTCTGACCCCTCTTCTGCAATGTCCCCTGAGCTTTTGGTTAGGAAGGAGGGGTTAATATAGACGTCCCTTTTAGGTCTTTATTTTAGCTACTTATGTGGATAACTTCTGGTTATTTAGCATCACCATGCGAATTGCATATTATCCACAAACAATAATTTTCTATGTATTCACACATACATACATAACAGTAGAAAATCTACAGACCATTAACACAGTTAATAACAAATGACCATTTCATGAGACCTTCAGAACCCTGGTGTCAGCAGCAAAATATGGCAGCTTTTGGTCTCCACCCACCATTCTGTGTGTATTAAAGGTTAGTTGGCACTGAACTTTATTCTGTTGAGTGAGAGAAAACTTAGGAGGCCAATATGGGACCAGGAAGTAGATCCTCAAGAATGAGGAAACATTTTGCAGAAAAGCTTTTGAAAATGTTTTCTTTTTATATGGTCCTTAACAATAATTCTCACTGTAGATTTTCAGATTTTATGTGCTGATATAATTTCTTGTTCTGATATGAATATATGCTTCACTGGTCCACCATATACCCATCATGTTTCATGTAATTTCTACAAACATTTTATGGCAGTGTTGACATAGTTTTCAACACCATTACGCTGTTACCTTAGAAAGAGATGTTGCTTACTTCACACTGGCAAATAAATGAAAAATATGAGTCTAATTAGCGTTTAAACCTTCATTGATGAATGCTTCCAGTTTTTGATAAATTGGGAGAAGACAGTTTTTGCAGGACCTAAAGAGTGAGTTCAAATACTATTTTTTTCTTACTTCACTTAGAAAGTCCTCTTTGAGTCTTCACTGAGTTATATGGGAGTGAAATCATGGGTTTTTAAGATGGAATAGGAAGGGAACACAGAAATATCAGTTTGAGCTTTTATTTTGTAAATGGCTTCTGGCCCTAAGCTATCGCCAGAAAAGTCTCCATTTCTGAATTTCATTTTGTTCCCAGCAGTTAAGTTTCTATTTGTACAAACAGAATGTAGCAGCTCTCTCTGTACCAATTGTTCACACGGAGCAGAGGATGTTGGGGCACTTATGCTTACCCAAGAAAACCAAGAGTTACAGATACAGAGACCCACTCACTGTTACAGAGGAATGAATACATTCCTTTACACCAGTTTCAAAGGAGGGGCAGGGAAGATATATTTTCACTTTGCTCTGTGCCATTTTCTTAACTAGTAATTCCTTAATTGATGAAGAAAAGCAACTCACCTGCTAGACAGTGTCAGAACAGAGTGTACCAGGCACACATGCTGTGTGTGTATAGTGTTAAGCATTAGCAATAGTACATGCGGCTCCCTTTGTGTGTGTAATTTCTTTCAAGAACCACACCTTTGTTTGCTGCTGATACACTCGCTACTGCTAGCACACTGTTTAAAACACTGGGCTTGATATTTTTATGGTGACTCTTTTTTGATTCTGCCTGGCCACATGGAAGAATTAATGAAGCCACATTTGGGGAAAATGCATATCATAAGTAAGCTCTCTTTTTGAGTTAGAGACTCGTGATATAGCCTTATCTGTGCTGAAATTCAGTGACTGAAGTTGACCTTATATTGATGCCCCAGTAAGCACTGGACTTACAGTCATTCACCCCCAGGCCTGACTTCATTAAAAAAATTATGAAAAATTGAGCTGGGAATGAGAACAGCTGTCAAATATAATGACAACAATAAAATCTTAGACTCTTCATTAAATCCAGCTAACCTGTAGCAAGCACAGATCATAGGTACTACATGTTCGAAAACAATCAGAAAGAATATTATTGGAGACCCACAGATTTTGCCAATGCAACAATTAACTTATATAAAAAAAACTTTAGATAGAATGAGGAGGATTCAGTGCTTTTCCTGGTACAGCAAATGTACCTCACTGGTACCCTCTGCATTCGCACATCTCTGCATCACTACTCTGTCGCTAGTGTCCTTGGTAATTACTGGGGCTGAAGTCAGTGCCTTTAGGAGGTAATGAGGCCCAAGTAGAGATGTTTCACTAACATGAGTTGATACCATGGCACACTTTCCAAGACTTGGCATCTCTTTTATAGCAGATGTTACATTACCACTGATTTTCAAATTTTAATGTACACATTCTTAAGTTTCTGTAGAAAAATTCATTATTGTGTTCAATATCCAGTTCATCATGAGAGATCTTTGACACCATTAAGTGACACCTGTTCACTATGCTGTTGATGACTTCTATTTATCTCTCTCATTTACGTATTCCATAGTTTTTTTCTAGTTTTTGGAATCATGTGCGCTGGCCATCACAGTGCCACCTTTTCTATGTTGCTTTTTGCTTATACAATGACCTCTCCAACAGCTTGGCTTTAATGCTATAAATATAATCACTTTCTTATTTTACTACAGAATGTCATATGAAGGCCTTTATACACATTTAAGTAAATAGCAATATCTCTATATCACTGGCAAGAAATTGTGAAAATAATTATGTGGGTATTTTGTGGCCTTGCATGGAGCATTGTGTGACATTTCCGTCAGTGTGTCTGGCTTGCTCACATGTCTTTGAGGATGTGATCATGGTAAGTTTGTATTGCATCTAAAGAGAATTGAGAAGAATGCAACCCTTGCAGGGGCAAGAGAATAAATCCTGTGTTGTATGCATACACAACAGTGACCCATCGTGGGAGTGAGATGTGAAACGTTTCACATGTTGGCACTGAAAATGTTTGAATTTCGAAACATTTTAGATTGCAGTTTTATCATATTAGGGATGCTTGCCTTTTTTAAGTACTAATATAGCCTTATAGAAAAATGCACCAACCTCAGAACCTGAATTTATTTAAATATATTATTATGCCAGCTCAGGCATTTCTTCAATTTTCCTTGATTGGTCAATGAAAGGTTGCAAGGATTTAGTGGCATATTCTTCATTGTGGTACCATCATTATTAGCACCAGACTGTCACTTTTTAACATGTTTGTCACAAGTATGAGGCTATCATTTTTGTAGAACATCTTTTTGGGTAGGATGATTTCAAATTGTCCTTATATTTGAGAATATCATACTCTCCTAATCTAATCAGTCTATATGGACTACTCAGTTATGAAATTACTATTTTAATTTGTATTATTTTAGGAGGTGTAGCTTGAGTCTATATGAACATACTATCTTCAAAATTATTAAACTTTGTTAATGGAATTTGCTATTATTATAGTGCTTTTCTAGTAGCGTCTTCCCCTTCCCATCATTTCTTCTACATTTATTTGTCTTTCTTTCATTTGGTTATCTTTTTGTTAATTTAGACATTCTTTCATTCCCACCAACAGCATATTTCAATGTTGAACTTACTTTAATATGCCAATAGGAAATTATTTAAGTTCTATTTTGTGTCTAATTTTTACTTTTCCAAAAATATGTGATCTGCCTTTATCCAAAGATTAATCCCTATCTCTTTTTTATGAGTAGCTGTATTTGGAAATCAAATGTTAGGGGGTCTGCAGCTCTAGACAGACCAAGCATACATGTGTGTGTAAAAACAAAACAAAAATAAAAATAAACATACATTTAAATGCATATAAGGAGAAATATATATGACTAATATTTTATATCAATATTTTTATTTCTCACTTAATGCTTCTGTGTTCATTTTATTTGTCAAATTTTTTTCTAGGTTTGTCATCATTCCTGACAATGAGAAAGATGATTCAGATTATTATTTGAATAATTACTTTCCAAAAATGTTCCCATAGTAATAGGAATGTGGCACATGCCAGTATTCCTGGAACTTTGGAGATGGAGGAAGGAAGACCATAATAAGTTCAAGGCCAACTGAGATACATGTCACATGGTGAACTTAAAAAAATAACAACAATGCCAATAAATTGAATAATGAACTTGTATGAAGAGAATAGATACAACATACTTCTAATTGACATCACCAGCCCTCCTGTTACTTCTCCCTGTTAGCACCAGTGCTTCCCAACCCGTTTGACATCATGCTGAGCCTTACACACTCCTGAGTTTTTACTCCCCTCCTCTGAACACTCTCCATGAGAATGCCCATCAGCCTCAACTTATCTTGATAGGTAGAAGAAGGAGATGGAGAAAATGAGAAGGAGGGAGGGAGGGAGGGAGGGAGGGAGGGAGGGAGGGCAGACAGATGGCAAGAGATACTTTTCAATACAAATTTACTGTCTTAATATTTATTTAATCTCATTTTTAAAATATATGAATTTGAAGATGTTGGTAATTATTTTCCACCAAAAGCTGTCCTTGTTTGTGCAAATGTAGAAACTTTCAAGACTTCAGATTATTTGAGTGCTTCATTCATTTAGCTTGCCTTCCTAAATGAATCAAGCTTCTCCTTGAAATCAATATTGAATCATTATGGTATCTATCTTTCTTTTCAACTGCTACACAGGTAAGAGCTAGGCAAACAATAAAAAGGTAAACTTTTATTCCTGGTCACACTTCCTAAGCACTGTTATTCCACCTTGTCTATCAAAAATAAATCCATCTATTTTGCCAAAGACATCGTTTTATCATTTGTAACCTGATATTACCCTTTTATTTTCTAGGATTTAAAAACAGGAGTAAATTATAATTTAGGATTGGTATCATTCAGACTCAAGTTTGCTCAAGAAAAGATATGACCACAAAGATTTCACTTTTTCAAGCATAGGAAAACACTTCGCTAAACTTTGAATGAAGCTCTGCTCTCAGGCTGTAGAATTCTGTCCCCACCCTCAGAGATAATGCCACCATTAAGCTCCACAAACAGAAGCACATGCATGTGAATTCACAGTTATTCAAGCACATACAAAATTATGCAAACACCCTTATTTGCATCATTTGTCAATAAAGCAAACATTCTTCACATCAGTGAAGTTCAAATTTCATGTTACCCCTTCTATAGCTGTCTTATAACATAAAAATTTAACATAAATATTAATTTTCCATCATTCTTAGATTACTACTTAAAATATAACTAATTAAAAGAACATTTCAGAATAACAGAGTATATAATTTACTCTCAAGTGGGAAGACATTGCCCTAAACAGGAAATGTACTTTGTATGTGAAGAAATAGCATGTCAATGTGTGTAAAGACAGACACTCATGCATGATATATATATATATATATATATATGATACATATATGCATGTGTGTGTATGTGTTTGTGCAATACCTACAATATATTTATTGAATTAAAATTTTATGAGGATCTATTTGGCAGCCATGTTGTTGAGATTTTATAGCTGTGCCTTCCCTGTCATATTTAGAAGATTCAACCTTACCACAGACCTCCTGGTCCCCTACCTCCTACATCCTTCCCACATCTTCCTCTGAAATGTTCTCTGACTCTTAGGTGTAGGTAGAGGTTGCTTAGCATGTGTGCCAAATGGTGTTGGCAACTCCAAGGTCAGTTGTTGTTTGAACCATTGCTTTCTGTCTTTTGCCAAAGAGAGAGAGAGAGAGAGAGAGAGAGAGAGAGAGAGAGAGAGAGAGAGAGAGAGAAACTTCTTTGACACAAGGTGAGAGCAGCATGCATCTGCAGGTGTGAGGGCAGACATTTAAAATGCAGTAAGAAACTACACTTCTTTAATAAAATAGAAGTAGTACAGCAGGATGTTAGTGACGCATGCCTCTAATTCCACTCTGGAAGCAGAGACAGGCAGATCTCTGTGAGTTTGAGGCCAGTCTGGTCTATAGAGTGAGCAGGACAGCCAGGGATGTTACACAGAGAAACCCTACCTCAAAAATAAAAGTAAAAAAATGGAAGTAGAAGAGTTTCCTCTAAGATACATGACTTCACTAGCCACAACTTTTTGACAAGGCCCAATTAGACAGTCGTTGGCTACCACCAAGATGCTTCTCTTGTGCCCTTTAGGTGTATCTGACTGTGTTGGTCATTATTGTGCTTTATAAACACCACTTCTGGGAAAGACTATTTATTTACATATTACATATTACATAGGGGAAATCTCATAGGACTCCAATCCAAGATGAAGAAATATAGGACATTAATGACTATTAAGCAAGAAAGCATTAGTCTTCTCCCAGGGATGACTCCCTTAATGTGCTATCCAATATCAAGTGGTCTTCACTGAAACATATACATGTAAGCAGCTTTAAGATGACTCAGTAAGTTGTATTTATAGTGTTATTAATACATATATAGATGGTAAATAAATAGATAGATGATAGATATTCTATTAACAGATGATAGATAGATGATAGATAGATAGTAGATATAGATAGATAATCTATAGACAAATGATAGATAAATAGACAGACAGACAGATAGATTTAAAATGAGGCAGGTGAACACTGGAGGGGTTGGAGAGAGGGGAAATCAGAGGGAGGTACTGTAAACATATTTTAATATTTTAAAGTAAATTTTTCTAATTAGTATGAGCTAATTATCTTAATAGTCTATGCTGTATGTGTGTGCTATTAAGCAATAGGATCTTATAGTATAGAAGATGATCAGTATCATTGGTAATAGTAGTGGAGGCAGATTCTATGGGACTCATATCTTTGGCCAGAAACTCAACAGTGACTCAAAAAGGTGTGACCTATTTCTTGTACTGAGGGTTTTGTTTGGCAGAGCATACTGCTTTTGTTTGGGGGAACATTGTTTCTCCATTCATTATCTGGCAACTCCATTTAAATTTATTTTATTTGTGCCTATATTTTAGGAAGATTCTACAACAGTAGGTTTGTATATGATCTTTCAAAAGGGCCTTTAGTATTAGCGTTCCCTCCTCATACTTCCTCCTCTACTCTGCTTTCTTATCTCCCACTCCACTGTAGTCACAATCTTCCAGCTTACCGTTTATTCATTTAAAATGCCATATTCTATATTTCCTTTTCTTTGATGATTGATTACCTCCTCATTCTGGATATCTGACTAGCTACTTAATGTCCTGGGTATTCTAGTCAAAACATACATATTTAAAGCTTAAACGCTAACATCCATACATAAGATAAAACACGCAATTTGGGAGGGTCAGTGTTATCTCACTCAAGATGTTTGTTTCTAGTTCTATCTATTTGCCTACAAGTTTCATATTATCATTCTTCTAACAGCTGATTGCTTTTCCATTGTGTAAGTATAGCAGTTTTTCGTTATCCATTCATCAGTTGATGGACATGTTGGGTATTTCCAATGTCTGGCCATTGTGAATAAAGCAGCAATGAACATTGGCGAGAAAATAGTTTCGTATTAAGATGTAGAGCCCTTTGGGTAATATGTGCTAGAGTGGAAAAGGTGTATCTTGTGGTAGATCTGTTTTGAGCTTTTTGAGGAACCTCCACACTGATTTTCATAGTTGCTGAACTGTTCCACTCTCACTAGCAATGTTCCTCTTTCCCTGCAGTCTCACCAGAACCTGTTGTCATTTGCTTCATTAATCTTGGCCATTCTGACTGTGATAAGATTTTTGCAAGATATGCCTGCTGGTGCAATAATGACTCAAATGTTAGGGGAGTAACCAACCACTTTTAAAAGTTACACTTAAGGCTCATTCCATGAGGTAGAACTCACACCTGAAACTGTTAATGAGTCAAGAACCTGAGACTAGACTCATTAACAGCATGGTCCCTGGGGAAAACCTACTTCTATTATTCTCCTAACTGAATATAGCAATGGAATGGCTCCAAATGGCTTATTGCTATACCCATAGGTCAGTACATTGCTCAACCCTATCCAAGT
The DNA here is from genome assembly GCA_004026605.1 of Ondatra zibethicus. Lineage (NCBI taxonomy): Eukaryota > Metazoa > Chordata > Mammalia > Rodentia > Cricetidae > Ondatra > Ondatra zibethicus. The sequence goes on along the minus strand of PVIU01022968.1, from coordinate 3,619 downwards.
AAGCTTCATGAAGTAGATGTTAATGAACGCAGAGACATAAAACTGAACAGTGTGCAGAGAATGAGATACTTTGGAGTTCCACTATGAATGAGATGTCTTTATCAATGCTCTAATAATCTCTCACCCATTGGAGAAATACTACCAGGCACTAAGCCAAGGATAAGAAGTTCCAGAGCTAAATAACAAGCGGCACCTTTTCTCAGGGGTTCCCCATAAAACAATAGATACTATGGAAAGCAAATAATTACTTAGCATTTGTGTGCTCTGACCAATATATCCCTGTTTGATTCATACAATAAAAAATGTAATTTCATTACTATCTAGCCTTCATTGTAATTAATGTACATTGTATTTTTGTATGTAATTTACTGTATTATGTAAAATTAAATGGAATTTTATAGTGAAAATAATGTGGAATAGAGATGTATACTGTATCTTCATTTATGACCATTTATGTTATAACACTGATTAATCCTTTCGTGGTGGGAAGTACTTTATCTTTCAAATGCTTTCTTATGCGGGTTCTGGTAGACTACACTCCAGTGAATGTGCCCTCACCTACCCATGGATATATGGGAAGCACAAATTTGATTGGGTGAGTTATAACACAAAAATAGGACATGAATCCCGGAGGAATGGGAAAGTAGGGGTTGATCTGGGAGGAATTAGAATAAGAGTGCTTGTTAATATTATTAAAACACATTTTGTGCAAGGACTTATCAAAGAATGAAAATATTATATTAAATGCCTCCTTATAGCACTAATAGCAACTAATTGCTTACATAGCCATCAACATAAATTCTGCTACTACTTAAGGGAAAAAAACAGGAAGGGAAGGGAGATTTTTCTGTGTAAGTTTTATAAACAACAACAAAAAAAATGTTTTATACCAAATAAACTCTGGACTTTAAGGGATGACAGATTAAAGAATAAAGATAACTGTCATTTTTCACTGCTTCAAAAGTATTATAGGCATAACTTCACAGGTTCAAAATGTGGTGAAATTCCTGAAAGTACAGTTTCCAAACAAACCTAAGCCAACCACGTGAGGCTGCTAGAGTAGGAAAGGCTTGAAGCAGATTCCCACAAGGAATAGAAGCCAGGAGATGACTTTCTCTTTTATATTACCACAATAGAAGATAGATGAACAAATACTGTACCAAAATCATTATTTTTATCAGCATTTTCTCCTGTGGTCTATGGCTATTAAGAAAAATATTTCTCCACTTTGTTATTGGTAATTAAAGGTTATATGACACACAGAAGAAAGGAATTTCTATCTAGTTCGATGACTGGAAACTGCCCTGGATTAGAACAGAAACATTCTGACACTGCAAACTGATTGACCCAGAGCAAGCATCATTTTCAGGACAGTTGACATACGTATTACAATTGGCTTCGTCTAGTCACAGATGTGACCACTGTCAATAGCTCAGTCACTATTGAAGCTGGAAAAACATAAAACTGAGTGTTATGTTAGATTTTTCATTTCTGTGCTAAATACTTGAAAAATATTTATTCAGAAGAGGGTAGATTTATTTGGCTTAGAATTTCAGAGATTTCTGTCCAGGCTTGATTGGCTCAACTGTGTTGAGTCAGAGGGGCTGAAATGCCATGGCACTGGGAGCATTTGTAGGATTTGTCGTCCTCACTGCAGCCAGAAAGCAGGAAGAACGTCTGTGTTTGTGGACTTCCTCTTCTTGCCCTTCGATTAACCATCACAGGCACTAACACTGCGACCCACGGAACTCCACAAGTTTCTGGAAGATTACTGTGTTTTAAATATTAATAAATTCAAATAACAGCTTAGGAAAATATTGTTTTATTTTTATTTTATGGGTTTGGTTGTTTTGCATGTATGTATAAATACATGTGGGGCTTGAAGAAACCCAAAGAAAGCTCTGGATTTCCAAGAACTGGAGTTACAGGTGGTTGTGAGCCACCATGTGGCTGCTGGGAAACAAACTCAGGTCCTCTGGAAAAACAGCAAATACTTTGAACTGCCAAGCCATATCTCCAATCACACACCCCAATAACAACTTTTACAGATTTTTAATAATGCCCATTGTTTCAAAACTTTTCTTTAAAATGGAGCATTAATAAATCCCTTAATAAAATAATTCACTCACAAAATGAAAAGAGAGCATTTATAACTACAATATTTGACAGATTACTAATGCATTATTTAATTGCTTGTATTTATTAGACAGAGAATAAAGGAGCTGTTGGGTTTTATATGAACTACATAGGTTCTTAAAATGGTTAAAAATATTTTCAAGACATGGCACATGATGTAACACGCCTGTTACATAAACACTTGATAAACTAACCCATGCATATCAAGACTTCAGGACTTCAATCTCAGCCTGGGCAAAACAGAAAAAGTGGCAAGTGGGGAGTGGAGAAGAACAAGGAGGATTGAAGAAGGAGCAAGAATTTCATAATACTCTTCCATTGATATTTTCGTTCACATATTGATGAATTTCATATGGGAACATCCAAAATTTTGCTTAAAGCACATAAAGATGTTCAATTCAATAAATTATATATATATATATATATATATATATATATATATATATATATATAATTGTATTTCACATCAAAAAATACGTATCTATTTTCCAATGATGATCATGAGGGTCCAATAAAGATAGATTGCAGCAGCATACTTCATGGCATCAACCCTATAGTATCACAAAATCCAAGTGGATAGAAAAGCCATGGCATTAAATGCAGGAACCTGGTGAGGTTAAGTTCAGTCTACATAAAAAAGAAGCCTGTGAATACACACCTTCAGTCCCAGCACAACATGATACTCAGGCAGGTGGATCTCAAGTTCAACATCACTATGAACTATTCGGGAAGACCCTGTCTCAAAAAGCTAACAAGCAAAGGGCAATGGAATTCTACTAAAGACAGAAAATGATGGAGCATGAGGATTAACAAAAATAAATTATACCCCATACAATGTAGGAGGCAGAAAGGATGGTCACCAACTTTGGTGATTTTGTGTGAAAAGTGTTGCATTTAAAAGTTGGAATGTCATGCTGACACTGCTGGAGGCTCTAAATTCACCATACTGACGTGAGGAGGGGACACCAGCTGAGAGATGAAGACAAATGCTGAGGCCTAACTATAAGCTTCTAGCAGCTCTAATGCTAAGCCATCCTCTAGCTTCTCCAGGGTCTAAATCACAGGCTTCCCTGAAAGCAATGTTCAGCCAGCGTGAGTCAGAATCAAAGAGCTGAAAATGCAGTAAAAAATAACTATCATAAAGAGTGGAGGATACAGAGAGCTTACCTTGACCTCAGAAGTTATACATCTAGAAAAAATAGAGTAGAGCTTAAAAGAAAGAATATTATGTTCAAAGAGAAAGAATAATGTAGTATGAGGAGCAGCAGCTCCAGCCCACTGCCCCTGGCTAGCTTAAGCCCCGAAATAACCACACAGAAATTGTATTAATTAAATTACTGCCTGGCCCATTATATCTAGCCTCTTCTTGGCCAACTCTCACTCTTGATCTAACCCATTTTTATTAATCTGTGTTCACCACGAGGTTGTGCCTTACTGGAAAAGCTTCTAACCAGCGTCAGTCTCGGGCAGGAGAACCATGGCG
>PVIU01022967.1:0-25393 GCA_004026605.1 Ondatra zibethicus | reverse complement strand
CTCCCATTCCCCTCCTACTCTCCCCTTCCCCTCCTCCCTCCCCATCCATCCTTAAGAGCAGGCAGGGTACCCTGCCATGTGGGAAGTCCAAGGCCCTCCCCCTTCCATCCTGGCCTATGAAGGTATGCATCCAAATAGACTAGGGTCCCCAAAAGCCAATACATGCAGTAGAAACAGGTCCCAGTGCCATTATCAGTGGCTTCTCTGTCAGCCCCCATTGTTAGCCACATTCAGAGATCCTGGTTTGATCCCATGCTTGTTCACTCCTGGTCCAGCTGGATTTGGTGAGCTCCCATTAGACCAGGCACACTGTCTCAGTGGGTGGACCAACCCTTCGTGGTCCTGACTTCCTTGCTCATCTTCTCCCTACTTCTCCTCTTCAACTGGACCTTTGGAGCTCAGTCCATTGCTTTGATGTGGATGTGGGTCTCTGACTGTATCTCCATCCATTGCCTGATGAAGATTCTATGGTGATATTCTACATAATCATCAGTGTGACTATGGGACAAGGCCAGTTCAGGCACCCTCTCCTCTGCTGCCCAAGGACCTAGCTGGGGACATCCCTGTGGGCACCTGGATTCCCTCTAGAACCAAGTCTCTTGCCAAACCTAAAATGGCTCTCTTAATGGAGATATCTTTTCCCTGCTCCTATATCCGACCTTCCTCCATCTCCACCCTCCCACTCCCACAAGCTCTCCCCAATCCTTCCCTTCTCTCCTCTCCTTCACCCTCTCCCCTTCCCCCAACCCCACCATCACCCCTACCCCCACCCCCATGCTCCCAATTTTTGCATAGCGATCTTGTTTGCTTCCAATTCCCAGGAGGATCTATATATGTTTTTCTTTGGGTTCACCTTGCTATTTGGCTTCTCTAGGCTTGTGAACTATAGGCTTAATGTCCTTTGTTTATGGATAGAGTCCACTAATGAGTGAGTACATACCATATTCATTCTTTTTGGGTCTGGGTTAACTCACTCAGGATAGTGTTTTCTATTTCCATCCATTTGCATGCAAAATTCAAGATGTCATTTTTTTTTTACTGCTGCCTAGTACTCTAATGTAAATGTATTCCACAGTTTCTTGATCCATTCTTCCATTGAGGGGCATCTACATTGTTTCCAGGTTCTGACTACTACAAATAATGCTGATATGAACATAGTTGAACAAATGCTTTTGTAGTATGATTGGACTTCTCTTGGTTATATTCCCAAGAGTGATATTGCTGGATCCTGAGGTAGGTTGATTCCCCATTTCCTGAGAAAATGCCACACTGATTTCCAAAGTTGTTGCACAAGTTTGCATTCCCCCCCAGCAATGGATGAGTGTTCCCTTACTCCACATCCTCTCCAGCATAGGCTATCATTGGTGTTTTTGATTTTAGCCATTCTGACAGGTGTAAGATGGTATCACAAATTTGTTTTGATTTGGATTTCTCCTGATGGCTAAGGCAGTTGAACATGACCTTAAGTGTCATTTGGCCATTTGAACTTCTGTTGAGAATTCTCCATTCAGTTCAGTTCCCCATTTTTTAGTTGGGTTAATTAGAATTTTAATGTGTAGTTTCTTGAGTTCTTTATATATTTTGGAGATCAGACCTTTGTTTGATGTGAAGTTGGTGAAGATCTTCTCCCATTCAGTAGGATGCCTTTTTGTTGTAATGACAGTGTCCTTTGCTTTACAGAAGCTTCTCAGTTTCAGGAGGTCCCATTTATTCATTGTTGCTCTTATTGTCTGTGCTACTGGGGTTATACGTAGAAAGTGGCCGGATTTATATTGAGGTCTTTAATCCATTTAGACTTGATTTTTATGCATGGTGATAGATAGGGATCTATTTTCATTCTTCTACAGGTTGACATCCAGTTATGCTAACACCATTTGTTGAAGATGCTTTCATTCTTTCATTGTATAATTTTAGCTACTTTGTCAAAAATCAGGTGTTCATAGGTTTGTGGTTTAATATCTGGGTCTTCAATTTTTTTCCATTCATTCATGTCTCTGTTTTTATGCCAATACCAAGCTGTTTTCATTACTGTAGCTCTGTAATAGAGTTTGAAGTCAGGGATGGTAATGCCTCTGGAAGTTCCGTTATTTTATAGGATTGTGTTGTCTATCCTGAGTTTTTTGTTTTTCCATATAAAGTTGATTATTGTTCTCTCAAGGTCTGTGAAGAATTTTCTTGGGCTTTTGATGGGGATTGCATTGAACCTATAGATTGCCTTTGGTAGAATTGCCATTTTTACTATGTTGATCCCACCAATCCAAGAGCATGGGATATCCTTCCATTTTCTGGTGTCCTCTACAATTTCTTTCTTCAAAGACTTAAAGTTCTTGTCAAATATATCTTTCACTTCCTTGGTTATTGTTACCCCAAGATACTTTATGCTATTTGTGGCTATCATGAAAGGTGAAAGTTCTCTGATTTCCCTCTCTGCTTCTCCATCCTTTCTGTATAGGAGGGCTACTGATTTTTTTGAGTTGATCTTGTATCCTGCCACATCACTGAAGGTATTTATCAGCTGCAGGAGTTCTTTGGTCGAGTCACTGATGTACACTCTCATATGATCTTCAAATTATGAAAATTTGACTTCATTTCCGATTCAAATTCCCTTGATCTCCTTATGTTGTCTTATTGCTATTGCTGGAACTTCAAACACTATGTTGAAGAGATATGATGAGAGTGGACAGCCTTGTCTTGTTCCCTGATTTTAGTGGAATGGCTTTGAGTTTTTCTCCATTTAATTTTATATTAGCTGTTGGCTTGCAGCATATGACTTATATTATATTTAGATATGGTCCTTTTATCCCTAATCTCTCCAAGACCTTTATCATAAAGGTGTGTTGAATTTTGTCAAATGCCTTCTCAGCATCTAATGAAATGATCATATGCTTTTTTCTTTCAGTTTGTTTATATGATGGATTACATTGATAGATTTTTGTATGTTGAACTATCCCTGCATCTCTGGAAGATCTCAAGGAAGCCTCCTTGATCGTAATTCATAATTATTTTGATGTGTTTGCCAGTATTTTATTGAGAATTTTTGCATCAATGTTCATGAGTGAGATTGGTCTGTAATTCTCTTTCTTAGTTGCGTCTTTGTGTTGTTTTGGTATCAGGGTAACTGTAGCTTCATAAAAAGAGTTTGGCAATGACTATTCTGTTTCTATTATGTGAAACACCTTATGGAGTAGAGCTATCAGCTCTTCTTGGAAGTTCTGGTAGAATTCTGCATTAAAACCATCTGGTCCTGGGCATTTTTTGGTTGGGAGGTTTTTAATGACAGCCTCTATTTCCTCATGACTTATAGGTCTTCACCTGGTCTTGATTTAATTTTGGTATATGGTATTTTACATTTTCCAGCTTTGTGGCATATAGGCTTTTGTAGTAAGACCTAATGATTCTCTGAATTTCCCCAGTGTCTGTTTTTATGTCCCCCTTTTCATTTCTGATCTTGTTAATTTGCATGTTCTCTCTCTGCCTTTTGATTAGTTTGAATAGGGGTTTGTCAATCTTGTTGATTTTCTCAAAGAACCAGCTCTTTGTTTCATTGATTCTTTGGATTGTTTTCTGTGTTTCTATTTTGTTGATCTCAGCCCTCAGTTTGATTATTTACAGTCTTCTACTCCTCCTGGGTGAGTTTTTTTTTCTAGAGCTTTCAGCTGTGCTGTTAAGTCTTTAATGTGAGCTTTCTCCTTTCTTTTTGATGTGGGGACTTAGTGCTATGAACTTTCCTCTTAGCACTTCTTTCATAGTGTCCCATAGATTTGGGTATGTTGTGTCTTTATTTTCATTGAATTCAAGGAAGACTTCAATTTCTTTCTTTATTTCTTCCCTGACCCAGGGCTGGTTCAGTAGTTGACTGTTCAATTTCCATGAGTTTGTAGGCTTACTGGGGGAAGAATTGTTGTTAAATTCTAACTTTATTCCATGATGATCTGATAAGACACAAGTGGTTACTAAAATTTTTTTTGTATCTGTGGAAGTTTGCTTTGTTACTGAGTATGTGATCAATTTTTGAGAAGGTTCCATGAGATGCTGAGAAGAAGGTATATTCTTTCCTATTTGGGTGGAATCTTCTATATATGTCTGTTAAGTCCATTTGATTCATTACCCCCGTTAGTTCTCTTATTTCTCTGTTATGTTTCTGTCTGGTTGACCTGTCCATTGGTGAGAGAAGAATGTTGAAGTCTCCTACTATTAGTGTGTCGGGTTTGATGTGTGCTTTGAGTTCCAGTAATGTTTCTTTTACATATGTGGGTGCTTTTATATTAGGGGCATAGATATTCAGGATTGAGACTTTGTCTTGATGAATTGTTCCCGTTATGAGTATAAAGTGTTCATCTCCATTTCTTCAGATTGATTTGAGTTTGAAGTCAATTTTGTTAGATATTAGTATAGCTTGTTTCTTAGAAACATGTTCATTTCTTAGGTCTGTTTGATTGGAAAACCTTTTCCCAGCCCTTTATTTTGAAGTAATGTCTGTCTTTGTGGTAGAGGAATGGAATGTTTTCCAAGGACTTTTCTTTGATCTGGTTTTGGTACACACACATTCAAGCCAATTCAGTAGTTTTTGTTTACCTATGTTGCTTATGGCCTGGTTTGGGGGAAGAACAGAAGCCAAACTGGGCTCTGCCAAGTCAGATGGAACATACAGCATTCCCCTCTTTTCCTCTCACCATTCCCCATCCTCCCCACTTCTTCCATTTGCCTCATCTTGGTTTGAAGATAACTAATTTTTCCCCTCTCTCAACTGCTCTCAATTGCAAAGAGTTTTTTGGTTAGGAATAAGACTTTGTGCCTGCTTACCTTTGTTAGGATTTTGAATTTCTACAGATCTTATGCATACTGTCATAGTCTTTGTGAATTCATATGTGTAAAACCTGCTATGTCTAAAAGATCCATCACCTCTGACTCTTACAACCTTTCTCCCCACTTTTCCACATAGTTCCCTGAGCCCTAAGGGGAGGGATTTGATGAAGACATCCAATTTAGTGTTGTAGGATGCTGCTTGTTTGTTCCTGGCCACTTAGACCCTAAACAATCACTCAGAAACTTTATTATTTGCAATACTATTTGCCAATAGCTTAAGCTTATTTTTGGCTAACTCTTATATATTAAATTAACCCATTTCTATTATTTTATATTTTACCACGAGGGTTGTGGCCAACTGGCAAGGTTCCAGTATGTCTGTCTCTGGAGGGCAGCTACATGACATCTCCTGACTTTGCCTTCTTTCTCCCAGCATTTAGTTTAGTTTTCCCACCTAGATTTACTCTGTCAAGCCATTGGCTGAAAGCAGCTTTTTTTATTAACCAATGGTAATAAAACATATTCATAGCAAACATCATCTCCCACATCAATTTAGGACTGGTTGTTCTAAAATTTTACTCTCTGTACATTCCAGTTGTTGATCAGTGTTAGTTTCCATCTACTTCAAGAGGAAGACTTTATGATGATGGCTGAGCAAGGCATTGATCTATGGGTATAGAAAAATGTTATGAGTAGTAATTTATTGCTATATTCTTCTAGCAGAACATTAGTATTTGGTTTTTCCTTATGCCCATGGCCTGTCTAGTCTTAGGTTCTTGGACACTCAAGCAGTGTCAGGCATGCCTTCCATCTCATGGAGTGAGTCTTTGTAGTTTTTGGGTTTTTTTTTTTTTTGCTTTTACTCTTTGTTCTTTGGGGGGGTCTACCACTCAGGTCCCAAATAATACATGAAGACTTACTCTTACTTATGAATGTCTGGCCTTAGTTTGGCTTGTTTCTTGTCAGCTTTCCTAACTTAATTTATCCTGCCTACCTTTTGCCTCTTGCCTTTTACCTTTCTCTATTCTATATATCTCTCTTTCCTTCTTATTCGATGGCTGGCTGCATGGATGGCCCCCGGTGTCTTCCTTTCTTTCTTCCCTTTTCATTATTCCTATTTATTCTCTCTGCCTCACAGCTCTGCCTATTTCTTTCTCCTGCCAAGATATTGGCTGTTCAACTCTTTACTAGACCAATCAGGTGTTTTAAACAGGCAAGTTAACACAGCTTTACAAAGTTAAACAAATGCTACATAAAATAATGCAACACATCTTAGCATCATTAAACAACTGTTCCAGCATAAAACAATGTAACTCATCTTTAACTAATATTCCACAGCAGGCCTTAAACCAAACAAGGCAGTGGTTGGTTACTACCATATCTTTTGTGCCACTACTGGGCCAGAATATTTTGGAGGCAGGTCACTGTTGGTGATTGTAGGGTTTGTAACTGTGTCAGTGCTTTCATGTGGTAGCATGCAGAGTACCTTTCAGTACTGTGAACACTCTCCAGTAAGGGGGAAGGCTCTAGTTAGGCACCAGCTTGTTTTATCCATGTTCAATGAGATATGTAAGTGATATCTTCAGCAATGGGGCCTTACCATCCATTTGTGGAGAGAAAGCAATAGCTTTGTAAATAACCTGAGATGTTAAGGGGTTTCCATGAGGTCCCTTTGTCCAATAACTTAACTAGAGGTGATCTATTCCTGATACTGGATGTTTTAGTTGGTGGCAAAAGATGTCTCATTTGGCCATTGTACCACCCATTATTTGGTGACTCCATTTAGATTTCTTTGAAATATGTATATATTTTAAGAATATGGTATTGTATTGGGTTTCCATATGACCCCCCGCCAAGTGGTTCTTGGTGTTAGTTGTTTCCTATTTCTTTTATCCTTATTCCAGTCTCTTCTTGGCTCTCCATAACTATATATTATATTTTTCCTTTGTTGAGAGATCCTTCCCTCCTTCTTAGTTCCTTACTCTATACCGAACCTATGGTTATATATGGATCATAGCATGCACATCAAAAGCTTAAAATCTAATATCCACATGTAAGAGAATACATAACATAGTTGTGTTTTGGGTCTGGATTACCTCACTCAAGATTATAATTGTAATAATTATTGATAGTATTATTATTGTTGTTGCTAATTCATTCACCTGAAAGTTTTGTAATTTCATTTTTAACAGCTAAATAATTGTTCATTGTGTAAATATACCATATTTCCTTCCTTCCTTTTTTCCTCCCTTCCTCTCTCCCTCCCTTCCTCCCTCTCTTTCTTTCTTTCTTGTACCAAGATTTTTGTTTGATAATCCATGGCTTCTCAGAATAGTGTGATCCAATCAAGCAGGATAACTCTCCTAATTTATATTTTTTAATTTGTGTTTTAATTTGGCTTACAAATAGTAGGTTTCCTTATGGCTTTTTTTTCTTTTATTTTCTTTTTGTTGAAAGTAGTTTTTTCCTAATACAATATATCAAGATTATAGTTTACTCTCCTTCTATTTCTCATAGCTCCTTCCTACTCATCCAGATCCACCCCTTTCTGTCTCTCATTAGAAACAAAACTTCTAAGTGATAATAATAAAATATAGTATAATAAAATAAAACATAATAAAATAAACCAAATACTACTACATTGTAATTGGACAAAACAAACATAAGGAAAAGAGCCCAAAAGAATGTAAAACAGATACCTTCTCATTTCCACACTCAGGAATAAAAACACTAAACTGGAAGACATAATATATATATACTGAGGACGTGATGCAGACCTGTTCAGGCCCCATGCATTGCTTCAGTCTCTTTGAGTTCATATGAGATTTGATCATGTTTATTTAGAGGATCTTGTCTTCTTGACGTTCTCCATCTCCTCTGGCTTTTACACTCTTTTTGTTTCCTCTTCAATGGAGTTCCACAAACTGGGAAGGGAAGGATTTGATGAATATATCCCATTTAAGTCTGACTGATCCAAAGTCTCTCACTCATTGTATAATGTCTGGGCTGTGAGTCTCTGTATTTGTTCTCATCTGTCAGAAGGAAGCTGCTGTGATGATGACTGAGCAGGACGAACCACATTTTCATTATTTAGTCATCATGATGGGTGTCTAGACTGTTTCCAATTTCTGGCCATTATGAATAGACAGGCAATGAACATGGATGAGCAAGTATCTCTGTAGTAGACTGAAGATACCTCAGTTTTATTCTTAATGTATCCTGTACAAATAGCTAAGAATGAAGTAAATTCAGACTTAGGTCTCTCTGTGATGTTGTCTTGATATTCTTGCCACATACATACTGAGATTGGATTACCAAGGCAGTGGCACTGGGAAGTGGCACAGGTCTCCTGAGATTGCATTGGTTCTTGTGAAGATAAGTTAAAAATCATCTTGCCTACTTTTGTCTCCTCCTTGAATGCCCATGCTAATGGTCAGCTCCCATGTATTTCCATTATGTAAAGCCATCCACCATGTTATAGTGTAGCATGAGACTCTTTCTTGTTCCAGATAGTTACCCACACTTTTACTTCTATGTTTCCAGAACAATGAGTCTAAACAAATTCTTTTACTTCATAAACTACCCAGTATCAAAAGAGATGGAGTGAAGAAGTGTGGCATTTCAAGGTTAGGTAGAAACCTAGTGCAAGGGAAATTTCCAGGAATCTACAAGGATGACCCCAGTTAAGAGTCCTAGCAATAGTGATACATAGCCTGAACTGGCCATCTCCTGTGATCAGGCAAGACTTCCAGAGAAGGGACTGGGACAACCACCCAGCCACATAACCTTCAAGCTATAGTCTGCTGGGCCTATGGAATGTGTGTGTGCGGGGGGGGGGAGGTAAGGGTGTCACAGAGATTGTGGGAGTGGCCAACAAATGACTGGTCCAGCCTCAGGCCCATACCATGAGAGTGAGCCCACCTCTAATACTACCTGGAGTGCCATAACAGAGGGTGCATGATCCAGAGTCCTAGGAGAGAACCAAACATGATTGGAGAAAAAAATGTAGATGTAATGATGCCTAACAATATTCTCTTATACTCATTGATTGTTGACTTCCTCAATTGTTATCAGAGAGTCTTCATTCAGTAATCAATGGAAAGAAATGCAGAGACCCACAGCCAAACATTAGACTGAGCTCAGGGAATCCTGCTGAAGAGAAGGAGGAAGGATTGTAGGAGGAATCAAGGGCACCACAACAAAACACACAATAGTAGCTAACATAGGCTCATTGGAGCTCATAGAGTTTGTATGGGACCAACCTAAGCCCTCTACGTATATGTAACAGTTTAACCTGATCTACTTGTGGGACTCCTAACTGTGGGAGCAGGAGCTGTCTCTAAAACCTTGGCTGGCTTTTGGTACCTATTCCTCATACTGGATTGCTTTTCCCAGACTTAATAGAATGAGAGAAGCTTAGTTCTACCTCAACTTGCTTTCTTGATACCCTTGCTTTGTTGGTACCTATGGGAGGCCTTCCCTTTTCTGGAAAGAAACAGAAGAAGAGCAGATGGGGGTAGGGAGAAGGGACTTGAAGGGTAGGAGGGAGGGGAAACTGGGATCAGGATGCAAAATAGATAAATAAATTTGATTTAAAAATTACCGAGTCTCAAGTATTCTGTTATAGCAATAGAAAATAAACTAAGGCCTTAGAAAATAAACTAAGTCTTAGTTGTCTACTTAGTTTATGCTACCCCAGTTCTTCATTTTGTGTTCCTAGTATGAGTGACAATAAAGCAAAACATCATTTAATTGATTCCACATTGTTTTATTAGAAAATTTCTAGGAAGGACCAGTAGACATCTTTTTGAGTACAGTGTTTTTCAATGGGCTAAGGACTTGGTATGAAGAATTAACACCTACTACTCTTTCTCTTGAGTCCTAGGAATGTCTTCATATAGAAGTTCATTGAATTTAAAACGTTCTCATCTCACATTTGAGATGAATTCTCTATTCAAACCTGAGCAGTATTTTGTTCATTAAAGATTGACAAGGAGATTTATCCCAGAATACCCACTTAGTAGCAGCTCGCTCTCCCTCCTGCCCCTTTTCCCTTTCTCTTCATGCCTTCCTAATGGGAATTTCTTTTTTCTTCAGTTTTTACTTGAAAAATCATAACTATTTCAAAGGAAAAATGAGAGTCTTAAAATTAATATGAACTTTTCAGTGACCTAAAAGTCAGTGTCAACTAGCAGAAAAAGCAATCTAATGCTAACATGCTAATGTAGAAATGCTTGATTAGTGTCATTAGTTACTCTTATTAAAATTATAGTGCTCTCTGTGGCTCAACTCATACTGTGTATACAACCCATTGAAACCATGGGCTTCATCATTCGTCATTCTCTGATTGCTAAATAACTCGCATTCCAACATGAAGATAGGGCTCAAAATTTAAATTATTCTTTAAAGTGGTCTGTAGTTTGTCAATCAGTGTGGGCGTCTTTCTCTCCAAAGAGGGACTTCTATGTCAGAGGGTCAGCAGTGTCATTTGGAAGATGGGACAGTGAAAGACATTTCCCCCAGCAAAGTCTCTGCCATGTCAGTTTTAGTACCTGAGCTATTTTCCCACAGGAGCAAGTGCTAAGAAGGAGGGGGGCAGTAAAATCCAATTGAATGAAGCTTTCAAAATGGATGGAGCAGAAAGCATTCCCAGAGGCAGGTCAAGTTCAACCCGAGAACAACTCTCTCTGTGCTTTCACAACTAGTTAAAATACCAGACCAAAGCTAGCACAGCTCTCCAGCCAATGCTCAGCTCCAGAAGAATGCTGTTAATATTGATATGGTTAATGTACATAAAACAGGATTCTTTTAGTATCCTCAACTGAAGAATTTAGTGTTGACACTTCCTCACTGAACTCTTGGGATTACTTGGTTTCAAAGACTGTTGGTACCAAGATTCATTTTGTTTTAAATAATCCTTATGAAAAATTCAGTGTGCAGTCTAATATGATTGAAACTCATTCTGAGTTTGTTTTATAATGCATTGGACTAGAAAGTCTATGAACATTGAATTATTCAAGATGCATAGACAAACGAGGGATCTGTGCTCTCACATGGGGAACGGTGATCAAAGAAATAAGCAAAATTCAATATGTCTTGTTATCTCATTTTATTTACCTTTGAGAACTCCTCCAAATATTAGAGGAAAGAAATCAATATCAATTTTCACCTCTGTCAAGTTCTGCACTTCAATTATTAATGGGTGTCAAATTTGACCACAGTTGTCTGTATAATATGCTCTGCAATACTATTTCTGAGCATTTATTAAAAATGTAAAATTGTCATTGAATTTCTAAAAATGATTCCTCAGTGCCTAATTTGGCTTGTTTTATTAATAAGAGGATTCTGATGAGTAATACTAATTTAGCATGCCTGCATGTAAAATTAAACTATAAATTATTCCCACTGAAGGTGATAAGCAATGACTGCCCTGAGACTGTTGGCAGTCACCTTTGGAATTAACCCTGAAAGCATGTAGTCCCTGCAAGAACCACAGATTTACATAGTAACAAACTGGCATCTGCTCACATGATTTTCCAAATGACATTCCCCCTCAGCAATGGCCTTACTTCTGATTTTCATAGTGTATGAATTTTGTTTGTATTGACACATTCTCCCCAAACCCCTTACCATATTTTTGTCCATACAACATTGTAGATTCCAAGTTTGTAAATATAAATTGAAAAAATATCAGAATTGGGGAGCAAAATCACTGCAAGAGACAGTCAGAGTATCCTGCCTATTTGAAGACAATTTTTCTGTGAGGAAAAGGAGGTGTACTGTATTTACTCTGAAAAGAGGAAACCAGTTTGGTTTGTACCTGGGAGAGAGGTAAGAGATGCTTTGCTTTGTCACAAACAATATTTGAAACTGCATCTGGTCTTATTTCCTCTGTACTAAATTTCTTAGTTTACTGTTATTGATAAGTTCCAGGTAAATCATGGACCGTACACTTGACATGGGTGGCAAATGGATTAGAGGGAAAACCTACCACCTGAATTTTCTCACAGTAGCTCTCCAGCTGGACAGCACAAACATTTGTGGAAAGCCTTTTTTATGAACTCTGAGTTAAGACTGCTTCTGATGGTTTAATAAAAAGTGGATTGAAGCTATATTCCCAGAATTGTTCTTCATCAGAAAGAGACAATGGGAATTACCATCCATGTTTTTTTAAAAGATTTATTTATTTATTATGTACACAGTGTTCAGCCTCCATGTATGCCTGCAGGCCAGAAGAGGGCACCAGATCTAATTACAGATGGTTGTGAGCCACCATGTGGGTTGCTGGGAATTGAACTCAGGACCTCCGGAAGAGCAGTCAGTGCTCTTAACCTCTGTGAATCTGTAACATTTCACTGATTTGCTTGTCATAGTTATTTTGGGATAATGTGTTATGTACATCTTAAACCCGCTATGAGCAGCATTCAAACTGCTACATTCTCCTTACTGATGGAGACAGTGAAGTGGACTGACCTCTAAGACCATGAATTATCAGTCAAGACAGAAAAATTGCAAACATCTTATCAAATATTAGAGTAAGTTCACCATTTGTGTATAGTGGCAGAATGCCTCATTCTCTCCTATTCTTTTAACATGAGATCACATTGTCTTAGGTAAGAGTGCCTCACTAGTTATTACTTTAAAAGAGAACTGTTCACTTTTGTTGATGTGGAATTGATGTCCCTGAAGTCAGAGGAAAACACTGGATTTTTGTTTTGTCTTTATTTGTGAAGATTCAAAATGTAATAAATCTTTCTGCAGTTTCTCCAAAATCTGAACTTAGCATGTTTCTCACCAAAGCTAACCACAGAATATTACTTACCTTCTGGAAAGAAACATAGATGCCATATATGTCTTTCTGAACACACTAGCCATTGGATAGCTACTGAGTTCAGATTGTGTGCTGACTGGTCTTATGTCAACTCGACACACAGACTGGAGCTGTTTGAAAGGAGGGAAACTTAATTGAGAAAATGCTTCCATAGGATCCAACTGTTAAGGCATTTTCTTAATTAGTTATTGATGGAAGAGGGCCCAGCCCATTGTGAGTGGTTCCATCCAGGTCCTGGGTTCTGTATAAAAGCAGAATGAGCAAGCCATGGGAAGCAAGCCAGTAAGCAGCACCCCTCCATGGTCTCTGTATCAGCTCCTGCCTCCAAGATCCTGCCCTGTTTGGGTTCATTTCTTGACTTTCTTTGATGGTGAACTATGCTGTTGAAAAGTAAGCTAAATAACCACTTTCCTCCCTGACTTACTTTCTGGTCATGGTGTTTTGTCACAGCAACAGAAATCCTAACTAAGAACAATGGTGTCTCATCATTGCCATTCCTTAAAACAGCATTGTTTTAAATGATTTACTTTGTATGTGTGTATACATATACACTGTGGTACATATGTATGCTAGTTTTCTTCTTCACCTTGTGGGTCTTGTAGGTCAAACTCAGGTCAGTGTCTTTTCTAGCTAAGTCATCGCACCAGCTTTAAAACCATTAATAATGGTGAAACTTATAGTAGCCTCATTTTGTGATTAGATTGAAACCTTAGTTTCACAGTAATCTGAGTGCTCTAATGAAGGAGGTTTCAGCTTCTTTTTATTTCTATAGACTCATAATAGATATTTACCCTGTGATTAAGTTCAAGTTCAGTAGAGAGAGCTGACAAGTAGCTGGTATTCCCCAGGTAACAGCCATGCCCCAACTTATCTGTGTTCAAATGCTACTAGATACATGCCTAAAAAACAGATTAGAAGCAAGAAGTGAAAACTCAGTAGAGAATCCCAGTTACGAAAAAGTCTATTTTCTTTACAAGATAAACCTGTACAATTCGAAAACTGATGCATTTTCTTGGTCACAGCAGAAAGTTGAGGTTTCCCGGATAAACTTCCATAGCCTGCGACGGAACCAGCACATGCATTCTGGGAACCACAGCCAAGATCCAGGTACTTTGGATGAGAGAACAATTGGACAGCAGTTGAATTGAATGAATACTGACAGCAGTTTTTCCAGAGAGTGAGTGTGAACCAGCACGAAGGTGAGAAACTGCTATCTTATAGCAGCCCTCCAGAGATCCCACGGGGTTCCCACTGTGGATGAAAGTCCAAGAGACACTCACGGCACATGCAGCGAAGTGGAAGCATAAGCGATGGAAAACAGACCCACAAGTTCCCACAGCAAATTCATGCTCTACAGAAAATGTCACTGCCAGAGTTGTAACATAGCTAGCACAAGAACCTTTTCACACTCTTGGTCCTTCTATCTTTCTTGTCTTCTTTAAGGGAACTGGGGTGTAGAAACATAGACCCGAGTTTCAGAAAAACAGACTCGAAACACTGCAGGCAAGGAGAGGATTAATGAACTAAGAAGAGAGACTCTCACCCTATAGGAATCTATTAAACAGCTCTAGACAAGGAGTGACCCTATCCATCCTACTGCCTTAAATTCAGTCTCTCTTGCAAGGTCATTTAACAGGTGGTAACTCTTTTTCAGAAGCAAGTTCTTTCATGTCTGCACAAGATGATCAGCTTTTTTTTTTCTTGCATCAGTATGAGATTCTTCTTCAAGTCCATTGCTTCAATAGCCTGGCAGACAAAGGGAAGGGCCTGCCTGGCGTGCTGACTAGAGTAGCAGGCCATATCTCACTTGGTAACTGTGGCTCCTCCCAGCACTTCTCACCTCACTCACTACCCTAACCCTCTCCCTACGAGGGGCGGGGCTTCTGCTTCCATCCCCCAGTCCAATCCCTCTACAGCTGCACTGATCTCTTGGTCCAGGCCTACTTCCTTGATTGGAGGCTCCTTGCTTGCACACTCTCCTCCTCTCTTCTCTCATGGTCTGGATGTTCAGCCTTCTAGTGGCCTTTCAATTGTATTTTAATAAATAAAGACTGCCTGAAGATCTTAGAGTAAAACAGGTTATGGTAACACACATTTTTAATCCCAGTAGCCACACTAGTTGCCGTAGAAATCGGGTGGTGCACGCCTTTAATCCCAGCTCCAGAGAGGAATATAAAACAGGAGGGAAAACATCTCTCAGACACAGTCTTATTCTGAGATTCCAGAAGGCAGAATTGCCATTTCAGACTGAGGTCAAGGTAAGAACTGGTGACTGCCTGTTTTGCTTTTCGTATCTTAAGGCTGAACCCCAATTTCTGACCCTGAGTTTTTATTAATTGTGCATCACAGCCTAGACTGTTTTTCTCAGCCTGCTTTCTCCCTTATTTCTACAGTCAGAGCATTTTCCATACTTTAGGAGTAGTCATGTCCTTATTCCATTTCATTTTTCCCTATTCTTCTGGTACCAAAGCCACAGGAGTGACACAAATGATCTCTTCCAAACCATTTGGATTATATTTCCTGCTACAATCTATCCTCAAATCTCTGATAATATTGATAGACTAAATATAACTTTATGCTAAAAGCAGCAAGCATTTAAGTTCCTCTCCAGTGCTGCAGCTGCTTGGTTAGAATCAGGTTTCACTTTCCTAGAGCATCTAGGTACCCAACTAAGAATGACAAACAGTTTTACCTTGCTGGCAGAATCCACTTTAAAAGAAAAACTCCGACGGAGGCATTTTCACAGTGGGGGTCCTCTTCCCAGATAATTCTATCTTGTGTCAAGTTGACAAAAATCCAACTAGGACACACTATGCATGAAATTATAAAAATGAATATTAGTCTACAATAAATGCTGTTGTCTGTACTCAAAAAATTGGTAGCGTTTTCTCTCTTTTAAGTGTCAGTGGCACAGTAGGATGGAATATCAGGCAAAATATGCTCCAAAATGGCCTGCAGACAAGTCTATAGGGCATTTCCTTGACTGATGATGGATGTGAAAGGATCCAGTCTACTGTGGGTGGTGCCGTCTCTGGGTATGAGGTCCTAGATGGGGTCCTAGATGGTATAAGAAAGCAAACTGGGCAGTAAGCATCATTCATGCAGTCTGTTTCAGTTCCTGCCTGCATGTCCCTGTCCTGACTGATTTCTTTCTTGCCTTGACTTCCCTCATTGATTGACTGTAAGCTGTAAAGTGAAATAAGCCCTTTCCTCCAAAAAAAAAAGAAAGAAAAAGAAAAACTCTCAGAACAAGTTTCAAAGTAACTTTTTACTATCCTCCTCCCCTTTCGTTTTTTAAAGAAACTTGCCTTCAATGATAGTAATTAACTATCTTTGTCTCATGGTAAATGTTTGGATAAAAAGAAAACGTTTAAAGTCTATATAAGTTATAAGGGTCTAAGAAAATGTTTTAAGCTGTATAAATACAAATTATAAAGGTCTAAGTTAAGTAAAAAATGTTTCATGGTTCAGATTTTTTCCCCTCTTACTATGCTATTATTATAATAAGACCTCAAAATTAACATTAATCAATGGAGTCCTGATAGGATTTTAATCTAGCCCTGATAAATTTCATTTACTTGTCTTTTAAATATAGACAAAAAATAGTTTCTCATTACAGTAAAATATTTCTGTCCAATCTATATATCTAGCCTTTTGGACACAGAGAAAAAAAAACAATGTTTTTAACCCAAATCATTTTTGGGTACCCGAGATTTTAAGACTCAAAGGTGTGAGTCTACTGCTTTTTCTACAATCTGGATTTCAGTACAGATTATAAACAGTGGTAATGCTAGTATGTCTAAAACTTTAATCTCTTTTTGTAAATTAAAAAAGAAATTCTTGTAAGCTTAAGGAAATCACAACTTTGATCTACCTGTCACGGGTCAAACTCACTCCAGAAATGTACTCCTGAGTTTTCCGCACCTACGCATTCCTGAGGGTATGATCTCTTCCCCTGGTATTTGCACTCCCCTCACCCAACTACCAGGACCTTGGGTCTGTGAGTTTCAAACATACATCCAAGATAAAAATTTCTCCTACACTCTTTAACTTTACCTTCTGTTCGTAGTCTATACCCATTCCAGCAGACTTTCTATCAAGTGAAGACTGCAAACCGCTTCAAACCTGCCAGCCCTTGGTGTTTCTGGTGGAATTTCCAACCAGCTTGAACCTCTACATCCTAGACTGCTCTAGGGCAGCTAGTCCTTGGTGGTCCAACATCACAGACTGTTCCAAAGCTGCCTGCCTTCACTAGCCCCAGGTGGTCTCACACAACCTAGGCACCGGGATAAAACAGATGTCCCTGCACTCTTTCGCTTCCCGTCCTCGGACCATCAGTCCAGCTTCCCTCCCACCACTGGCAATGCTGCCCTAATTTCAGCAGTAAGTAGTTATAAAAGGCTAGAATGGTTGGTTTCAAACTCAGGGCAAGTCTCACTCAGTCCCTGTTGTTCCTTCCCAGCACTTCTCACCCTCCTGCCCTGAAGCCTCTCCCATCTAGGACCCGGCCTTCTTCTTCCCTTCCTGGCGCCATCCCTATTACAGTCAGTCATTTGAGCTATGCCAGTCTCTTGGCCGAAGCTGCCTCTCTTGGTT
The DNA here is from genome assembly GCA_004026605.1 of Ondatra zibethicus. Taxonomy (NCBI): domain Eukaryota; kingdom Metazoa; phylum Chordata; class Mammalia; order Rodentia; family Cricetidae; genus Ondatra; species Ondatra zibethicus. The sequence goes on along the minus strand of PVIU01022967.1, from coordinate 8,160 downwards.
GGGGGATCCTCTTTTGCTCTCTCTCTCTCTTTCCTCTCCTGGTCTAGTTTAGTCTGCCAGTCACGTTCAGCCTGGACTGTTTCCTCTGCCTGCTTTCTCCCTTATATCCCTACAATAAAAATCTTCTCTATACTTTAGGAGTAGTTATGTCCTACTCCTTTTATTTATTTTCAAACTTCATTTACTCATTTAGTTGAAACAGTGGAACTAGTTGTTCAGGAAAACAGCAGGGCAATTTAGGTTACTTGAGTGTTTTTGCAGGTCCCAGGGTGGGAGGAAGAGAAAGAAGAGGGCAACCCAAGGAAAGGGATCTCCACATGTGACTGAGGCTGTGGACCAAAAAGGACAAAGCACAGTGACCTACTTAGCAAGTGAAAACATAAATCAGAAGAGTTGATCAGGGTCAGGGACACACATCCTTTCCTGTTGAGATGATTTCAAATGTTCAGAGCAAGAAAATTGCTCACACGAGGGAGTTCCCCTGAACTCCCCTGGGCAATAAATCACAGACAGTTGAAATCTTTCCTTTTTCTAAAACTCTGTTAAATAAATGGCAGTAACAAGCTGAGGTCTAATCTCCACGTACTTTGCTTTTTTAGACCAAGGCAATATCTGACTAAGAACAGCTCTTCTCTGGTGTCCATTTTATGTTCAGTCTGGATAGTGTTCTGCCATATTTCTTCCCCAAGGTTATCAGAAGTTCCACAAAACAGATGCTTTTTCTGTTTCATCAGATGTAATTCTGATGAAACCCATGTAGACATAATTAAGGAAGACCACGAGAACCTGGAATAAAGGATAACAAATATTTATTTGGGGAAAACTCACAGCAAAAATAAAGAGCTCTTCTGGTCCTCTACTCTGTGGGTACTGGGAACTGCAAACAGAACTCAGACTACCAGCCAAGAGAACGAATATGCTTTTTGTGAACTTATCAGTCCTTAGACCATGCCCCAGTGGGTAGATACCCAAAAGGCTATAGGTTGAATGAATTACCAAAACAAGCCCATGTGCTCCAATGCTTAGTTCACAACACACATTTTCTTGGTGAGTTTTTGTATTGTGAAATAATTTTACTCAAAGCATTATAATGGCCAGCAAGATTGAAAGGGGTCAAACTACGTAGTCCCAGATAATCAAAAGTCCATGAAAGTTCAAAAGGTTAGTGTTGATGAAGTTATATCTAAATCTATACCTACCTGCTATCGATCAGTGTATCTGTCTCCTCATTTATCTCCCTAATCTATTATGATCAAGAACCAAATAAAACATGTGTAGGTAAATAAATATCAGAGAACACTGAAAAATTCAAAGAAAATGTCCTTAGGTGATGCCATTACAAGTGAGATGTTCTTGTGTGTTAAATTTTCTTGCTATGTTGTGAACGTCAGCATGAATAGAAGAAACCCAGCTCCAAGTTGCTATCTATCATGGCTTGATGAGTTATTTTTTTCATACTGTGACAGGCAAGGAAGTGCAGAGGTTCCTCCATCCCGTATTCTTGCTGAGACCCTTTTAAGTTTGACTAGAATTTTACCCTCTTCATGGAAAATCACCCAACTCTATTCTAGGAACATGAGGCCAAGATGCCCTCGGTAATTTATCTTGGCTTCAGTTAAACTGCCTGCTTGTGCAATCCTCCCCTTTCAGCTAACTGCTTACAATAGTTTCTGTTAAACTTCTGTCTTGTGCAAAACCTCCTCCTGCAGCTTCTTAGCAAGATAATAGGATTTGTTTTTTGCCTTTAATATCTCCTTGCTGAAAATACTTGGAACTACACTTAGGTCCCTAGTCTCTGAGTGTAGTCCCAGACTGTTGGAATAAAGACTTTCAATTGGTGATAGAATGTGTCTACTAGTCTTCTCTAATGGGCTCACTGTAACAAAACCTGTATAACTAATATCAAATAAAAATCTTTTCTATCAAATACTATAAAACTTGTGTTTAGGACAAAGAATTAAAATCTTTTCATCTTCCCCACCTTGTGTGGTAAGCCTTTGTGCAAATGTTTTAATCCCCTTCATCCAGTAACACCTTTGTTTACACAAGGGGTCTCTGCTCTAATTTAGGAATTTGATGGCCTGGAGAAGAGTGCCTTCCCCATTCCTCCTCCATTTATTGTGCCCAATTATTTTCAGACTAACTAATTGAATGAGATTGTGAGGTCAGACCCCATGCAGTAGGGAAAAGACACAGCTGTCACCTAAATTAGAATAAAAACTGAATGCACTTCCAGTGCCAGTGTGTTTGTTTGCTCTTCTGAGCACAGGATGTTTGCCTTATCCAGATACTACAATTAGTATGGTAGTCTCTTTCTTTGCCACCCTGACCTTATTTCTAATACCTACACCATGATCAAGCCAGGATTTTCAACTTCATGGCAGAAAAGAATTCATGACAAGTTGGTATGAAACAGAATCTATCAAGAAGTATTCTAATATATCTAAGCACAACTATTAGGTAGAAAGGGGAGAGGGTTAAGGAAAGGACAGCATTCATGTATGCTAATTTTTCAAGAGAGTCATAAAATGATTTAACAATGGCAATATGCACAATGTTGGTTGTCTCTGATGTTACAGTGTTTAAAGTATTTCTATGGAGCTTCTTTTGTTTTTTTAATAAATGACATCACAGAAGGGTTCCTGGCATCTTTTGGGCAAGATTGTAGGTTGATAAGATAAAATCCAGGTTAAAGATATCTGTGTTGTCTTAATTTCCAAGGAAGTTAAGACTGTTTTGACTTTAAGCAAAGTTCACAATCCTGTTAGTGAAATTCTTAAAACTTCTCAGGTTCACAGCTTACCAGTCTTATTTGAAATATCTCTGTAGCTGTTTAGCTGTTGCCTCATGTAAAACAAACAAAATAGTAAAAAAAAAAAAAAAAGCAAAACAAGTTTGAACTATTAATCAGCCAATAAGGCCATTTGATTGGTTATTTTTACTTTTGCTTTAAAACAATTACACTTGGAAGGAAAGCCTATTTGACATGTTTCCATTATTTAGTTAAACAAGCAAATAGTATGGTGTTTTCACTATGGTTGATACATGATGACTATTTAGAGATTAAAATAAAAGAAAGATTACCAAACTAAAAGGAATGAGTATGTTGGGGTTAATGATGTTTGTTATTAACTGAATTTTTAGAATGCTGGCACATACTTTTAATACTAAAACTCCAGAGGCAGAGATGGGGGGCAGGGAGAAGCCTGGTCTAAATAGTGAATTCCAAGTCATTCAGAGCTACAGAGTGACACCCTGTCTTTAAATAGTTATGGATGGGGCCAAGGTAAGTCAGGAGTGAAAAGTCCCCACACATCTAAATCATATCCAGAAAGTCTTAAAAACAGATCTGAAGTTGGAAGGAGCCTTATAGGGAGCTCTGTCTGTAATTGACAGATAGCTTGTGACATATTCTATCTACAGATTTCACAATGCAATGATAAGTCAGATATTTCAAATGGTTTTGAAATATCATTTCAAATAATATTTCAAATGGTTTAAATCAAGGATCAAAAGTCTTCCTTTAGTCTTTCTCAGACATAAATACACAAACACTCCAGGAATTGCAAAATTGTCTGAATATTGTTTTTAAGACGTTTCAGAAAGCACACTCCAAGTGATGCCATCTATGGATGTAGAAAATTGTATTTTCTTCATCTATTAAGGAATTAAAAGGCAAGAGAAGTTTTCAAAACCAGACTTTATTAAAGGTGAAGGTAAATGAGAGAAAGCTGACTCCCTATCTGGAGGCGGCAATACAGAAACTAGGAATTAATTTTTATTTTCCAGAGGGTCTTGAGGTTCTTACTAGAGGTGTGAAGGTTTGGATAAGAATGGCCCCCATAAGGTCATATATTTGAATGCTTGGGTACCATGAAGTGAAACTATTTGAAAGGATTACAGTGATTAGGAGGGGTAGTTTGCTGAAGTAGATATGGTCTTGTTGGAGGAAGAAGTGTGTCGTTCAGGGTGGGCTCTGAGATTTCACATGTTCATCTTAGGCCAAGTGCTTTAGCTCATCCTACAGAGCAAGCAGGATGCAGTCTCACCTACTGCTCCAGTGCCTGTCTGCGTGACACCATCCTTACCACCATGATGATAACAGATTAAAATCTAAAACTGCAAGCAAGTTCCCAATTAAACATTTTCTTTTATAAGAGTAGCCATGGTCATGGTATCTCTTCACAGCAACAAAATAACAGCTAAGACTGGACTGATGCCAAGCTGGAGCTTGACCGAAGAAGGCCCTTGAAAAGACACATTGAGATATCTGGGAAGAAGAATCAGTAAGAGGACCCATTTCCACCATTTTAGGACATGCTACTGAAAAATTATATCATCTCTGGGTTCCCCTTTCCTACCAGTATGCCTATCAATGGGATTAACTGACCTCTGAGATTGCTCATATAGGCAGAAGTGACAGCATCCAGGTGGCAGCACTTGCCACAATTTGTTGATCTCCTCCGAGCAAATTAACCTTTATTCTTCCAATTTTATATTCATTGGTATCTCAAATAAGGTTGAGATATACTGTGAATAGCATTCCTAACTTTATGAATACATAGTTTGTTGGTAATTTGATTGATATCTATAACACTTAAGCTATAGATTCATCCTAAAACACATTAAAAGCTTTTGTTTTAAAAGCAGTAATATGATTTGTATTTCATCTACATACACCAACAACTGTAGAGAAGTAGGAACTACAGTGGCTGAGTTGTTGACTGAATTTGGGATGGGTTGTTGACCTTATTTTGGATCTTGTTTCTAGCACTGCAGCTGCAATTCTACAGTTTTCACTGAGTGATGCAATACTGTTTTTTGGCGCTCCAACATGGTAAACTGACTCCACGTAAAACCTGAGAGGGCTTTAAAAGGAATTCTAAGCACATATATAGAGTTTAACAAAGCTTTTTGCGATTTGCTGGTGGGGTGCTGTAGAGAGAATTTCCTGACTCAGCAGCTGTTTAAAAAAAAATGCCACATGGTTTTAAAATGCGGCTTCCTGGGCTGTGCCGCTAGTACAAATGCCAGCTATTAATCATTTCAATGGCATTTGTGGGCCTGGGTGTTTCTGTGTCCACTCAGGGTCGGGAGGAACGTATCTGAGATCATGCCCATGGCTCAACTCTTCCTGCCTGGGCAGACAGTGGGATCAGGCTTGGGCAGGCGGGAGAGCATGGCAGATTCCCGCCGCCATACACAGAGATGTTTCCAGGCTGTGCAGTGCTCTGCGTGGCAGATTTGGCTGTAACTCAGCTAAAAAGAGTTTATGTGCTGCACACTCATTCTCAGAGTTAAAGTGCTGAGTGAGGCTCCTACCTGGTGGTCCCAGAGCTAGGAGAAATTGTACGTCCACTATTTTGAAATTGGAGAAAGGTGGAGCCAATATCCAGAGCAGCTACAACCAAGCTGCTTAGCATTTTAAAAGCTCTTCAAGTCAGTAGAAAATTAAAGACAATGCAATAGGACAGATTCAGACATAAGAGACCTCTAAATGGGTCACAGTGTTAAATAAATGTACATAGGCTTAAGAGAAAAAAGATAAAGAGTATACAGAGTCATAAAATAAAGTTAATGCTTTAAAAAAGGGTAAAGTCTTTAAAGACGCAGAGTAAGGTAATCATAAATTAAAAGGAATAAAGAAAAATAAGCCATGTAAAAATGGAAAATTCACAGAGTCTGGATTCTGTATATTATTGTGTTTTCTTTAAATTTTTTGACTGTGAAGGAGCTAAGTACAGAGAGACTTTTCATTGTATGTGCTGCTAAGCTAATCCACAATGTATATTATAAAAGTATTATTACTTCAGAATTTGGGTCTAAGGATAGGATGCTTTGGAAAAGAGGTTCTTCTTTTGTTTTCACAGAGGATGAGACCCTGTGGATTGCTTCTAGACCAATATGGTATGATAGACCATGCCCTCCTGAAAGGTGGCTGTAAACACCCTCAGAAAATTACTTCACCCAACTGATGACTGAGATAAACCTAGCAAACAGGATACACCATAAAAGACCTGATTAACAGTGTCTCCATACAGCATGAAGCAGTTTGGAGAGAAAAACTATGCCCATATTTCCAATTATTGTTTATAAATCTTTGTTTACATTTAAAGGGGGATATGATATAGATATGAATAATTTGCATTGGTATGGATTTTGCTTTATTGATATAAATTTAAGGTCAATTTTGTTATATGTATTTATATTTCTGATCTTGATTAAGGTATTTTGATTGTATAGTTCATTCAAAAATGTAATGTATAATTTAGGAAATATAGGTTAATAGATAATCATCTATAATAGTCGTTTGTAGTCATGTTAGTTAGATTTTCTAGATGTGCATAGGTATATTTCAAATAGGTATTCTTCATATCTTTCAAAGACTACAGAATATGGCATTTAAAATGTTTTAATAACTTAGGATTTTTCATGATAATGAGACACGTTTGCTCCTGGCAGCACCAATCTACTTCAAGAAGAAGATGGGCATCGAAGAGGCTCCTTGTATAGTTGGTTAGCAATTTGGGCAAGAAACTGCTCTTGCCTGGACTGATGCATAAACTGGACATGAAGAACCCACAGAGAGATGACTGCTAAACTTGCCTAAAGGTGAGATGATCCTGCTTCATGAAAGAGTCTGCGAGACATTCTGCAGGACACAGAAGAAAGTAACTGAAAACTGCCAATATAGGCAGAACTGTCCTTGAAATTTCCTGCTTCATGGAAAAGTCTGCTGGATACTATGGGCCTGTAGGCTGAAGATGGATGTCCCAATGGTACAGAAGAACTTTGGGTGACTGTACAGGCAGCAAGATGTCTGTCATTTCTAGAGTTTTGAAAGTTGCTTACTTCTTGTTTACTTAGGAAATATTATATCTTTCTGGAGTGTTTGATGGAGTTGAAGAATAGATAGTTATAGTTTTCCTCTGTTATGATAAAAGATAAAATAGATATAAATATTATAACTGTAATTCTTGCTTGATAACTGTTTTATAATATATAATTTTACTATGTTAAAGTTAAAGCCTTCCTTTCCTTTTTAAACAGAAAAAGGGAAATGGTGTAGGAGGTCCTTTCTGTTTATGTGTTGCTTTCATTGGTTAATCAATAAAGAAACTGCTTAGCTTGATAGGGCAGAACTTAGGTAGGCAGGGAAAACAGAACTGAATGCTGAGAGAAGAAAGGTGGAGTAGGAGAGCCACCATGGAGATGCCAGGTCAGACATGCTAAATCTTTCCAGGTAAGCCATGACCTTACGGTTATATACAGATTAATAGAAATGGGTTAAATCAAGATGTGAGATTTAGCCAATAAGGGGCTAGAGCTAATGGCCAAGCAGTGTTTTAATTAATACAGTTTCTGTGATTATTTCGGGTGTAAGCTAGCCAGGTGGCCAGGACAGAACAAAGGGCCACACTCCATGTAACAATTGGTGCAAGGGCCTGCTTTCCCTACAACACTGTTTTGTCTTTTTCTGCACTTCTGGCTAGCATGAAAACAAGAGGTGAAAGAATACCCAGAAAAGGAGTCAGATACAAGCTACAATGGTATGTTAGGGGATGTGTCAGACACAACCATAGACCAACCCTCTCAGGCTGCACCGATCCCTCTTGCCAAGCAGGGAAGAAACTGCTGGCCTTTCCCCAGGAGCCCAGAGCCAAGTGTTTCCCTAAAGAAAATGCTATAAAGGACTCCAGCACCCAGAAGGGGCTGTTGACAGAAACCTCAGTCTGCAGGAATAAGTTGCTAGACTATAGGATTTCACAGGAATAAAAGCTGGGAGGGGGCTGACAGCTCCACAAGAAAAGAACTCAAGCACCAGGGAGTTTCCAGCAGAAGGGAGTGTGACTCAGTGGCCCAAGGTGGCAAGGAAGTAAAACTTGCTGTCTCTAGATGGGAACAGTAGACCTTGCTGTTGTGTTCTTATGGGAAGAATTAAGTGAACATAGATGAAAGGCTTGCTTTTACCCATGAAGAAGCATTAACTGAGAACTCAATACCCATTTAATTTTGCTGTTCAGTGGCATATATATATATATATAATTTTAACTTAATTTCTAAAATGTGTTGCACATATTTAATATTAATATATTAATTTTTAGATTCTTTATGTTTATTAATTTACTTCCTCTTATTTTTATATATTCTCATTTTTTT